>JAIGNY010001477.1:695000-970000 GCA_020152595.1 Chiridota heheva | reverse complement strand
TGATATCTGCCACGTCTTAACAACTCCCTGGACAAAGAAACTAACTTATCCTGAGATCAGTTTGCAACAGTGAAGATTCCCTAGCATCATTAACAATCCTGTACAGCCAGACAGCTTAGTGTTATCAGCAAATTTACAAATGTAAATTTACAAATGTGCTGATTTAATCACGCTATAGAATCATAACTTAGCAACTTACTTCTGTAGAGCATAGTGCCCCCTTACCCCTATCCCTTCCCACACACTAGCATCACTATACATTTTATTTGAAAATTCAGTTTTCGGAATTGCGGAAATGAACCAACAAAATACTGAAATTTTGCGGTCAGTAATCGCAAAATTGTAGATTATCATTCGAAAATGTCCATATAAGGAAAACCACTGAATCAGAAAATAATTGATTTTGTCCCTGGAAAAAGGGTATAGCGATGAAATGAAAAAGATGTATTCCATGGGAAGGCAGGGTTGAGTATGGAGCATAGGGGATGGGCAGACGGGTGAGCATACAATTCAATAAACTTAAATTAAGTTTCCAATATTCTTACCTAGTGAGGCCAGAACATGGCGCTACGATTGTATTCATTTGAGAGCCAAAATGAAGCTTAGATTTGTTGAATTTTTGAAAGATTTTATTTTCTAAAGCGAAATAGATTATTCAATTTCGAAGAAATTCACAACTTCTTAAGAAAATATGTTGTGAAAATAAACCAAGTAAAGAATTCTAAATACCTGGCTGGGGCCCAGGAGCAACGTTCTGGAAGAGCTACGACTTTAATCATTAGAGCCAAATGAAATTCTTAGATTCGGGCTAAAATTTCCAGGATTCCCCCTCCATACCCCCTCCTACTACACCCCCAACATTTCTCCGATCCATTGTTGTATATCAATTTTGGCCAAATGAAAGCTGATATTTTCGGACCGGGGCCAAGTATATAGATTTTTAAAAAATTCCGCCTTTTCCCAACCGCCCCTCCTCCCCATCATTTTAAATCGAAATAATTGCAATTTTACATGGTCCAGTACTTAGGCCTATGTTGAATTTCTTTGTACTAATTTTTTGCTGCACGGGGGGGCGAAGTGATACTTTTCCTCCTAGTTTTTCATCTAGGGTGATCACTACTCTTGCCCCCGCTACCTGCGCCTGTGGCGACAGCTCTCCGGGTAGTAGCCCTAATGGTGTCACATCACGTCAGCAAATTAAACACAATATTTTAATGACTAACTTTATACCCGTAAATCGACGCTAAAATTAAAGAGCTGTAAGGTCCAGACGTCATCATCGTTCGGTTTTATCCACATGAGCAAAGTTTTGCCTACAAAACTGTTACGAAAACCAGTTGTAAATTTGACTCATGTTACTCTTACAATTAGTTTGAAAAAATTCTTGCTATGTGCCGGCCACCCCAAATTTGTATCATTGGAGCATCTTTGAAATGGGGCCCAGGGCAAACGTACGATATATACCCAGTCCCTTGCCATAAACTAGCGTGCTCTTCTCCACGCAACGGTTAAAAAATGTTATGTACAGACTACCAAAATTTCAAGACAAAGAGGCACTTTTAATTTGTCCGGGAAAGAAGAAAAAAACAAAACAATGGAGGCCCTCGCAACTGACTCGCTGAAGACTGGGCCGTTGAATGTGAATTTGGATCATGCAGACTTGATTTATAATTTCATCAAATAACATTATAGTGATATACTGAGTTCAATCAATTTTACGCAACTCAGAAAAGGATGAAAAACCTTCCAAACCATTCTAAGGACCCTTATTTGCTTTTCACATTGGTTGGGATAATAAATATTCTGATTCATGATCAATACAATTGATTAATCGTGATGTAAATATTTTCAAATTTGAAACTTACGATCAATAAATTTCCCAATTCTTATAGAACTCGGCACGAAATTTTCCTATTTTCTTAAATTTTGGTTCTCAATATCTGGATCTAAAATTCACAAATCATGCAAATTGTCGTGGCTGCAAAGTTAAGAAGAATAGGAAAATAAAGAGTACTTTTATGACCGATAAAGGTTCCAGGTGAAGTTAGAGGGGATGAGAAGGGGAATGGTGATGGGAATGGGGAAGGGGAAATTGAAGGGAGGGGGGAGGGGAGGATATTAACAATTTTCACTTAAGTTATGTTGTCGTACCGAACATGCTTTCAAAATGTCAGTCGAATAAGTGCCCTTCAAATCCTGTGCTCCCGGATCTGGATTCAAACATCTCCCGCCTCCCCTCACATGGAACTAAAATACTTCGTTCTTGATCCAGAGATCCTTATTAGAAATTTTAAATAATGAAAGTGCCCTCACTGAATTTTGCCCTAAGTTTCTTCCGAAATCCCTGCCAAATCCCTATACGTTCGCTTATTTGTGCAAGAAATTGTTGCAAATTTGATGGAAATGTCGTAGAAAAGATATTTTCGAAGTTTGAAAGCACACGAATCGTGCGTATGTATCTGTGTATATAGGTTATGCGTTGTGTTCAGTTGTGTCAAACCGTTGCATGTTTTCCCTATAAAAGAATGTTCTGCATGCATGTTCAAAATGCCCGGATGACCGAATATTCGAATAAACAGCTAAATTGGCCTTATGATGTAAAATGTTCCCCCCCCCCAAAAAAAAATATTCTCCTCTTCCCCAACCTGTCCGTAGCAGTTGCGTGGTGGCAGGTGACCAGGGGGAAAACTGCCATTCAATTAAGATTTCTGAGGGGGTACCAAATGCTCACAAGGGCGCAAAAAGGCTGCGAATATATTTGTATATACTTTTTATTACCAACTTCTGCAATTTCTAATTTGTATCATTTACAAACAAACGTTATGAATGTTTTCTCTCAAAGCCAGAGGGGTAGGAATCGGGGGGCACTAGAGCACGTGCCATCACTTTTTCAAACAATGGCAAAAGTGCTCCTCTTGCCAGTAAAAAGTGCCTCTCTTACAAGTAAAATATGCCCCTTTTGCAAGTAAAAGTGCCCCTTTTTAAAAATAAATAGTGCCCGTTTTGGAAATTTGCTTTTTGAAAATAATAAAAAATACCCATAGATTACTGATTATGACGCAGAAACTTGTGCAAATATGGCTCCATTAGTTGAAAATATGACATTACAGAATCCGCCCCTTGAACACTACTCCATCCTGCTTTTTTGTGCTGTGGCATTCTAGTAACCGCATGAACGATTACGTGATATGCGGTCACTGCATAGTTTTGAGTTTCCTATTTCATTTCCACGTTACTCCACTTCGTATTATTACAAAATTTGTGGTCAAATGATTGCGTAATACATGGTCAACTCGTTGAGAGAATGTCCTTGAAACGGGATGAAATTGACAGTGGCAGTTTCATCCCGTCCGTGTTTCAAGGGGCGCTTTCTTCAAATGAGAGAATTAGCGCGGATCCCTGCACACCCGGAGCGCGCCCCCTTAAAATGTCAGAAAATGTGCAAATTGTGTTAACCTTAATCATGTTTATATTTTTTGAATTACTTTTCTAAACATTCTTCCAGAAGTGGGCTAAATTTTTTACCACTTTACATTGGGAGGGGGGTCTAAGACCGATTAGCACCACTTCTAAATGAAATTCATGGATCCGCCCCTTAGTGCCCTCCAAATTCGTGCCCCTCCCCCACTTTTTTAAATTTTCCTACTCCTCTGCCCAAAGCGTTATTCTTACACCAAAAACATAAAAATCATCCCTGGACCGCAACTACTGTACCATGACTAAAGACACTTAGTCAATGGGATCCTACATTTGAACATTCGTTCCCAATCTGTATTCCTTTTTAACTTTAGTGTAGAATTGACACGATTTTAAGCAATTTTCTGCCAAACAAAATCACGCCACATAAGCTTCCTGAGGCTTCTTCCCCCTGGACGCCTACCAGGCAGCCAGGACGTCAACCCTAAATTTGACACATTTAGACATTTTCTGTTATCAAAATCGCGACAAAAGCATAGCTTCCGGGGGCTTTCCTCTAGATTTAATACAATTTTTTTTCTTCTTGATATCTTAATCACGAGAAACGTATAGGCCTTACGGGGCTTCGCTCTCAGCATTCCTGTCCTACAGTTCGGCCCCATAGATTTGACACATTTTAAAACAAATTTCGGCGGCCATCAAAAACGTAGGGTTTCAGCCCGTGAGTCCCCACCAGGGCTTCGCGGCCTTTGCCTTTAGCTGTTTAGTATGCCTATAGATTTGCCACAATTTTTTGGACATTAAAATCACGAGAAGCGCCAGGCTTCCTGGTGCCTCGCCCTATATTTAACACAATTTTAAGCGATTTTCTACTATCAAAATCATGAGAAGCGTATATGCCTCCGGGAGTTTCACACCTAGCCCCTACCAGGGCTTCACCTCTATATTTCGCCCTTGGAGTTGACACAATATTAAACAGTTTCCTGCTCTCAAGATCGCGAGAAATACAGGGCTTCCAGCCTTCGTCCCTAGATTTGACACAATATTAAGCAATTTACTGCCACCAAATTACGAGAAACGCAAGGCTTAAAGCCTGAATTTGACACAATATTCTGCAATGGAGCTCAAGTGAAAAACAGTGCTTCCGGGTTCTTCGCCTCCTGGACCTCCTTACCAGTGCTTCGACTCTCAGGCTAGATTTGAAGCACTGATTTTGATTCCCCCGCCCCAGTGAAACGTGACCCACCACGCGACTGCTCCGTAGGCCAATGCATTTCCGGCGATCGACCAGATTAAAACCTTTGTTAGGCCTACGTTTTATTAGTATAGACACCCCTGATTTTCGTACACCCGAATTTTATGCACCGCCATTTTCGTACACCCCGAAAATAATTATACTACAGTGCCAGTGGCAGTAGGGCCTAGACTAACCCTAGAACAATCCGTCCGATCGAACCTTTGTACATGCAGGAAGGGGCCTAGTGCCAATGGTTGACCGCCGAATTTTAGGGGGCCTAACGTTAGGACTAAGTTACATCACTCTTGTCAGATAACAATTTTGACTGTAGGCCTAAGGGCCTAGTATTCCCCGTACTTGACCGTCGGACTGATGTCAGTCGTGTTACTGATGGCTGTCGTTTACAGATAGCTGGCCCTAACGTTACTATGGCAATCCCACTCACTGTCAACAGTACTGGCTTATGGGGATGTGTAGAATAACTAACGTAGGCATGTGCTATATTGAGATCAAACTCAGTATCATGCCTACATGCTTCACACTACTTGCAATACAGCCGATGCATATGGCTATAGTACACAATGTTATCTGACTAATATAAATAATATGCTATAGCCACTAATATTACATGCTATACATATGCCTATTAATTGTAAGTATTGCCTAGCAAGTTGATTTAGACCTAATTGTTAGTGCCTAACGTTAGTTGTTTATCCCACGAATAGTAACATCTCTAAATAATGTAATCTAATGTAATAGATAATAGTTTCCAACATATATGAGTATATCATTAATTTTCGCTGACTGACTGAGGCGACACAAGTATTCATAAAAATGTTATTCTTCTTATTATTATTATTGTTATCATTATTATTATTATTATTATTATTATTATTATTATTATTATTATTATTATTATTATTATTATTATTATTATTATTATTATTATTATTATTATTATTATTATTATTATTATTATTATTATTATTATTATTATTATTATTATTATTATTATTATTATTATTATTATTATCATTATTATTGTTATCATTATTATTATTATTATTATTATTATTATTATTATTATTATTATTATTATTATTATTATTATTATTATTATTATTATTATTATTATTATTATTATTATTATTATTATTATTATTATTATTATTATTATTATTATTATTATTATTATTATTATTATTATTATTATTATTATTATTATTATTTTAATTGTTATTATTAATTAATGTATTTATTATTATTATTATTATTTAATTATTATTATTATTATTATTATTATAATGTATTTATTATTATTATTATTATTATTTAATTATCATTATTATTATTATTATCATTAATTAATTTATTTATTATTATTATTATTCATTATATTATTCATTTATTTTAGATTATTATTATTATTATCATTTATTATTATTATTATTAATTTTTGATTTATCTATCATTATTCTATTTATTATTATTATTTATTATTATTATTTTTTTGGGGGGGGGCTAAAACTACGCGGTCTGCAATTTAAGCAGTTTCAAGCTTCGGCTGATTGAGATTTAACACAATTTTAAGCCGTTAAGCAATTGTTTGCTACCAAAATCACAAAAAGAAGTGAGAGCTTGCGGGGACTTTACCCCTAGATTTGACACAAATATAAGCAGTTTCTGTTCTCAAAATCGCGAGAAATGCTATAACTTCCAGCCTTCCAAAGGCTTCCGCTCCAACATGTCCAAGTAGATTTGACACAAGTTTGAAGAAATTTTCTGCTACCAAAATTACGAAAACCCCTGAATTTGGCACAATATTATGACACATGAAACGCAGGGCTTCCAAGGGCTTGCATTGTCTGGTTGCATGCTTCCTGCTCGGTTGGGAGGAAAACTTGGGCAATTACTAGCATAAAATTGACAAATGTGGTTGAATTATTGGATATTTTGGCCAAAATTCTGAAATTGAAGAAAAATTCCCGAAAATGAAGGAAATTATCAACATAAAATTGACAAATGTGGTAAAGTATTGAATATTTTGACCCTGGCAAAAAAAAAAAAAAAATCCAGGAAATTTGGCCAACATTTCGCGATAATAATAATAATAACAACGACAACAACAACAATAATAATAATAAATTTAAAAAAACCCACCCAATGAGAACGCTTTCAATGCACTGACTATGATGCCCCCTCTTGTCCATATAAATAATATTCTGGCGCCGCCATTTTTGTAATCAGTAGTGTGGCACGTAGATGGGGTCTTTTCTTTGTGCCCTCCCACTTCGGCCACTCTTGAAGGAAGAATTAAAGAATTACAATCTTGGGATAGAAGTTATTAAACTATGCTGGGCATATTGGTCATCGATTGTGGGAGCTAAGACTAACATACAATGGAAATTTAAAAAGAAAGGTCCGTTCGAGAAAGCTTCCGGAATCAGGACCTAGTTTTATCAAATGACAGCTGCGGATCGCATTGGTTAAACGTTCCAGTTAAGCCAGTTCATGGTGACGATAATATGTATTGCGCAATGTAGATCAAGAGGTCAATTGAAACTGTCTTGCTGTAAGCATTACTGACACTTACTGAATAACACCATTACTTCCCGATTTGTTCGTTTAATATTTGAGTGGATTCGGTGCCTTATATGTATGTATTTGTGCTTTCGAAATGGATGTTCCTTTCATTAGGGACATTGTGTAGGATGCCATGTGGGACAACTGGGTTGGATGCCATGTGGGACAAGGTTGGGATGACCAAAGAGCTTTCACACATTTGAGACATATGGAAGGAAGCCGTGTAGGATATAAGGATATGCCATGTGGGTCATACTTCAGGGATGCCATGTAGCACATAGCTAGGGAGGCCAAGTGTAACAAAGGGTGGGATATCATGTGAGACATCATGGATGCCATATGGAGCATCTAGGAGAACAGGATGCCATGTTAGAGATAGGAAGGAGCAAATTTTGGGACATAGGAAGGGATGACATGTGGGACATAGGGTGGGATGCCACATGTATATAACAATATTAAATTAAACTAAAATGATAAATACCGCCACGGCTCGCATACTGATTCAAATTGACACACATATCACAAGTCCAATTATAAAAACATTCCACTATCCACCCCACCCATGTCCCATCTGACATCCCACCCTATGTCTCACATATCATCCCACCCATACTCCACATGACATCCATCTCTATTTCCCACATGGCATCGCTAACCATGTGCCACATGTCATTCCTCCTTATGCCCCACATGGAATTCTTCCCTTTGTCCCACATGACATCCCTCATCCTCCTATGTTCCACATGGAATCCATCTCTATGTCCCACATGGCGTCTCATCCTAAAGATGTACCAAATGACATCCCACTTAGATGTCCCATATGCCATAACGCCCTATGTACCACACGGTATCCTTCCATGTGCGCCACATGGTATCCATCCCTATATCCCACATGACGTCCATCTCTGTCTCACATGACATCCCTACCCATGTGCCACATGTCATTCCCCTATGCCTACATAGAATCCGTCCCTCTGCCCCACATGGCATCCCTCCCCATGTCCCACCCTCCGATGTTCCACATGACATCCATCTCTATGTCCCACATGGCATCTCATCCTAAAGATGTACCAAATGGCATCCCATGCACTCATATTTCCCATATGCCATCCCACCTTATGTACCACACGGCATCCTTCCCTGTGCCCACATGGCATCCATCGATGACATCCATCTCTATGCCCCACGTGGCATCTCTACCCATGTGCCACATGTCATTCCTCCATATGCCCACATGGAATCCCTCCCTCTGTCCCACATGGTATCCCTCTCCATGTCCCGCATTTATATGTTCCACATGCCATCCATCCGTATGTCCCGCATGGCATCCGTCTCTAGGCCTCAAATGACATGTCACAAAGCCATCCTCTGGGAAAATAAACACACGACGACGACGAGTGAACACACAATTACAATGACGGGGTCGTCACCTGCGTAATCGGTTATGATAGTAACAATGCTATCACATAATGCTTCATACGACCCGGACGAGAACACAGGTACGACGTACGGACAGACATAACATCGACAGCCAAGTCAATGTCCACGGCCTTTGATAACCAGTTGTGGTGCACTGGCGTGTCTACCGAACCCAGGCTTGAACCCAGGCTGCCAGGACCTCGTGGTCTGTAGACATGTATGATAAGCGCTACACCACAGTAGGTAGATTAATGAGAACACTTTGGTTTACATATGATCGGACCGTATCGCGCTATTTGTTTTCATCACTTGACCTGACACCACGATCAGTTCCGGGCATGCGCGTTCGTTACCATGAACTGGCTGATCGTTCTAATCAGTCACCCCGTTTTAATCAATTAGACCATGGAGCTATCTCAGTTAATAGCTTAATGGTTAGACGTAAAACAAAGTTTTGACCTGCAAACTGCCAGATTATCAAATGTATAGACTTCCGAAGCTGGTGAGATTGCATGCAAATAGCTTGACGAAAAATGTGGCAAACAGTTCAAACTTCACGGCTCTTTGATTCAAGAAGGTCATATGACAATTATCTTCTAATTCAATCGAAAAATATATTCAAAAGAAAATAGAGCGGAACATTTGACGGACATGGTTGAAAGTGACTGTCTATTCAGGTCTATCCGGGAGCTCAACAAACGGTATATTTTGGGGTTGGGAATAAGCCTGTTTTTGTGAGTGAGTATTTAATTGGAGTCGGCTGGGGTTGTTAGGAAAGGAATACACGTTTGATGTACATGTTTGGAAATGCAAGTAAGAAGAGCTTTATCACTTAAAGATTGGCCGGGGAGGGAGAAGGGGGGGGGTAAAATTATTGGTAAAATTTTCCGGAATTGAAGAAAATATTATGAAAATTGAAGAACATTTAACGAAAAAGAATTAAATTTTACGAAAGTTGAAGAAAATTTCCAAAAATTCCCAAAAAGTAAAGAAATTGCACGAAATATGAAGCAAATTTTACGAAAATAAAGCAAATTTTACGAAAATTGAAGGAAATTGATACAAAATTGAAGAAAAATTTTCGAAAATGAAGAGAATTGCACAAAATTGATACAAAATGTAAACAAAATTGAAGCAAATTTCACGAAAATAAAGGATATTTTACGAAAATTGAAGAAAACTACACGAAAATTTATATAAACTTCCCGAAAATTAAAAAAACATAATTGTTGGAAAATGAAAGAAATTGCACAAAAATTAAAACAAACTTTACGATAATGAAGGAAATTCTACGAAAAATGAAGAAGACTTACCCGAAAATTTCTAGAAGAAAAAAAGCCATGAAATCTGACTCTTCAAAATCAATTCCATAGACCATCATTATTTGGGGGGCCAAAATGGTAGTTGGCGCCTGGAAAAATTATTGGGGTCACGTCCCCTCGCCCCCGCTTCCTACGTCCCTGATCCTATTAATGTTTAAATTCACTGTTTTCAGGCGTATTTAATTGGAACTTGATGTGAACAAATTTACAATTTTTGACCACACTTGAATTTGAAACAGTGCATAGGCTTCAAATTTGGTTTATTTTCAATCAAAAATCAATGTTCAGGCATCGTGTTTATAATGCCCTGATCAAAGAGTTTGGAATCTGAATGGCCCGACTTTAGGAGGGTCATTCTGAGGAAGAGTCATTTGACCAGGGCATTATAGGAGAATATAGACACGATGCCAGAACATCAAAAAAGATGCAATTTTAAAGAGAAAGCAGAAAAGTAGTAATGTATTTATTTAAAATTACACTCCCAAAAATAACATCCAGAAAGTGACACTCATAAAACCTAACAATCAGAATTGCAAAAACCAATGCATGCGGTCAGGTGGTAGTTTATATTAAATGCCCCTTTAATGAAAACGAAATATCCATTAAATTAACAAACAATTCACCGAAATTTTGATCAAAGCAATATTGAAGGAAAATTTCGTTAATTGATTTTAAATTTTAGTCAAATTTATCAACAAATTTATCCAAATTTTGAAAAGAAAAAAAAAAATTGCCGAAAAATGAAGGAAATTTCTCCAAAATGAACGAAATTTCCTTAACATTGTCAAACGATTCACGGACATTTGAAGGAAAGTGCCCGGCGAAGAAGAATGAAAAGTCCCGAAAATTGAGCACAATTTACCCGCAAACTGAAGATTTTTGATAAGCAGCAAGTTCAGTTATGGAACTTAATTTACCAGTGCATTTTTCCTCCACTTATTACCGGGAAAATTGCCCTCCCCCTCTGAATCTGCCTCTGGCTACTTTCACCTTTGACGTCGACAAAGTACACACTAAATACCCACATTGTTTTGGTGTAAATGTTTGGAAAACGGATGGGCGCGATGCGATAGGCCTACTGGCAGACTGGTTGACTGGTATCAGGAATTAAAATTCGGATACCTCAAAGGGTGAACAGAAATTTAAAGCCAATCACAAAACAAGAAACAACTGTATTATAAGCTTTAGATCATTTCAAGCTATCTCTTTACGATGCGGATGCTAGACGATAAATGCGCTAACTGGTTGCCCATTCTGTAAATCAGGGCTTAGCATCATTTTAATCAAATATTTCAGTCCGGCACATGTGCCAATCTGCCAATTGGGCTATACGAAGAGTATATCATTCAGGATATTTGAGCTAAATCGAGCTTTTCACTTGCACATAATTTGGGAAGTTCCAACTCACCAGTGCACCACAACTGGTTATCAAAGGCCGTGGACATTGACTTGGTTGTCGATGTTATATGTCTGTCCGTACGTCGTACCTGTGTTCTCGTGCGGGTCGTATTAAGCGTTTCGTGGTAGCATTGTTACTATCATAACCAAATACGCAGGCGACGACCTCGTCATTGTAATTGTGTGTTCACTTGTCGTCGCAAAAGATATTGATGAAAAACAATATTTGTAAATTTTCAGCTAGAAATGATTTATTCCATTAATCTTAATTAAATTAAAATAAAGTTTTGTTGTACTAAGGCAGCCAAAATATTTAAGAAAAAATAACTGGATGATTATAATTATGTCAATGCATAACCAAAATTGAGCTAGTATTACATATCAACTTATCTTATTAGGTCATGTGACTTTTTCATACGTTAAAAAATCTCTTTTTTTGGCATTCATACCTTCTTTGTTATAGCCCATTTGGGCTAAACTTGTTGGGCTAAAATATCAAAAACAGGCTATTGCTTACATCAAATAACTGTATCTCAAAATCTGCACGTCGAGAAACAAACGTAAAGTAAAACTAGCTTACCTTTCTATTTCTTATCACAAAGAACATACGCCATGATTCAGGGCCTTTTTTTTAACACACTGACAGGGAACCACGTCCCCCCACTCAGCAAAGTGACCCCCAGTTGAGCATTTCGACCTCCAGTTTGGTCTCTTTTGGCCCCAGTTATATAACCAAACAAATTTAACTACACAATTTTTTTTTCAAATTGAATGAAACTTTAAAGAAAATGCCCGAAAATAAAAAAAGTTTCACAAAAATTGGCCAAAACATTCAAGGAAATTATCCCGAAATCGTAAAAAAAAAAAAAAAAAAAAAAAA
The DNA here is from genome assembly GCA_020152595.1 of Chiridota heheva. Taxonomy (NCBI): domain Eukaryota; kingdom Metazoa; phylum Echinodermata; class Holothuroidea; order Apodida; family Chiridotidae; genus Chiridota; species Chiridota heheva. The sequence goes on along the minus strand of JAIGNY010001477.1, from coordinate 957,744 downwards.
AAAATTGAAAACAAAAGAAAATGTCGCTAGTACGGAAGAAAATCTTCCAAAAATTTCCTAAAAAGTGAAGGATATTTCCCGAACAAAGGGTATTTAACGAGAGATCCCTAATCAATGTTATCTGATTATTATATATGCTAAATTCATTTGGATCGCGCTGAGCGAAAACCGATTTTTTTTTTAGTGATTTTTGGTGAGACTTGGAATGCAAAATTCATTCATGCACCAACACAGAGTGCTCATGCATCAATGGATCGATCTATGCAAGGCAAACACGACTACACGGGAAAATGCTGAAGAAACTTTTAGGATATGATAAATGCTGCAAAAATAACTCTAATTCGAACGAAAATCTGGATTTTGCGAGAGCGATTGCTTAAGCTCAAAATCTCTTAAAGGGGACGTTAAAGAGGGAGGCTCGTCTCAGTAAAATACGGTAAAAATGAGGGATACTTTATTTTGACGTCACTTCCGGTTGTGGAGGCAAGATCCGATCCTCTGTTTGTTTGTACTACACAGTACAGCCAGACTCTAGCATGTACGCTGTGTGTGCAGAATTACATACACAGCGCATTACGTTACTGTGACGAACAACTTATTTGTTTTTTTCGATGCTTTTTTGTCAGAAAGCGAAAGTGAAATTTTAGTATTATAATACTACAATGATAGTCACCAAATGAAAATTACTGAGAAAAAAAGAAGAAGAAGATGAAAGCAAAAAGTCAAAATAAACGATTCTACCGGGGCTTGAACTCACGGCATGATTTGGAGAGAAAAAATTACTTGCAATCGCCGCAAGCATCTGGGCTATCTCGTGTGATGCATTTTGACGCGTTTTAAATAACCATATACCTTGCAATACAAAACAACGAATCGCGCAGCAAAATTTCAACCAATCAACAAATTTGAAAGGAATTCTAAATATTGTGCACATATGACGATATCGCCTCTTTAATGCTAACAATGAGACAGCAGTCGAAGAATAGTAAATGTACATTAGTTTGGTACAAAGGTTTTCGAGGATGGTGGTCCGTTGAAGAGTGGTCCATCGAGGGCAATGGTCCACACAAGGCAGTGATCCACTCATGGGAAGTCATAGGTGTATATAGGAACTTAGGTTTGTATGGGTGCACCTGCCCCACTTATAAAAAATGACAAAAGCGCCCCGTTTTAAAATGAAAAGTTCTCCTCAATTACTGTCAAAAGTGCAAGAAGTGGTATGTGCACACACTTTAAAAAAAAATACTACAAATGTCCCTTCCAAAATGAAATGCCCCTTAATAACTGAACCAATAGTAGGAAACTGGTAAATTTTGTCAGTCACATACTGGGAGAATGTGTTCCCATCGGAGAAAGTGCCCCTTTCTAAACATGAAGTGCACCTTTTACTTTACTTTGTTATCTACAAACAGGAGCATGCGCATATGACTTGTGATGTGCTCCCAGGCTAAGAGGTCGTGCTCCCCACATTTCGAAAGCTTCCTACACCCCTGTGAGCAGTGGTCCAACAAGGACAATGGTCCATTGTTCCAAACAATGAAGACAGGTGTTTCTCATTTACTTCTGAAAGACATAAGCTGGGCGCAATGTAAGGTTAGGGCCGATTGAGGGCAATGACCCACTCAGTTGTCAGCCTAGGGTGGCGGCCTATTCTTATTACAATGGTCCATTGCATGACAACTGGATATCAGAATCATGTCCTCCCGACTTGGCATGATGCTAACAAAATGCGCGATTCTCGGGTTTCCAATCAAAATCGGTCCAGGATGTGCAATTTCAGATACAATAGCGTTGCGTGAATATTGACAGTTTGACGTCAACGTCCAATAGTAGTGAAAGGAGAAGGGAGGGGAAGAGAGGGGAGGGGGGGGGGGCTGCGAGGGAACCCTGATAACGTTATTACAAAAAGAAGAAGTGGGGATCGAGGTCTGACTGGTTGGATGTATTCTATATAATCAGAGATTTATGGGAATCCTATAGGCCTATCCAAATCGTCTAGATATCATAACCATCTCCACCAGACTCGGCAGGCTCGGTTGGGCAAATAGGACATATATCTTCTGAATACATACCACGAATCCTAAGCCCCAACGACTGACATTTGCCGTTTTGAAGCATCAAAAACAAGAAATCTTCACATTTGAAGAAAGCGCCCCTTGAAACATGGGCGGGATGAAACTGCCAGTGTTATTTTTGTCCCCTTCGAAGGACACTCTCTCAACGAATTTAAAAAGGTATTACGCAATTATTCGGCCACACAGATAGTTGAGACAACTTAACAAAAAAAAAAGCTGTAATTTTATAGAAACTGAATATTTGACCATCAACGAGTTCTTACTTGGATCATTTATACCCTGAAAACTGGTTTAATTATTTCATTTGGTGCAGAAATCGTAAAAATAGCACTATTTTCAGCAGCGTAATTCTGAGTGACTTTCAAAATCTTTCCGACCCATTAGGGTAACTTCCACCCCTTAACACCTTTTCGATAAACATTCCTGCGATTAACGTCATTTCCATTCATCAGTGCAATCATAGAGAATTAATAGCTCCACGGTGCAATATACGCGTAAGGACTCTTTGTGTGTAGAGGTCAGGAGTTATGCACCATCGAGCATACTTACGTAAAGCAAACACGTGCAGTGCGAAAAGTATTTTCCAAAGATAATTGTAGGCAATAGCAATTACGAGATAAGCATACACATAAACTCATGCTTCTTTAAATATGACTCAATCAAATTTTATATTGGTTACTTATGAATATACAAGAAATACACTTTACAAGTTTCTTTATGCCTAGAACTCCAGACATAACACATATTAATGTTATTCAAATAAAAACTCCCCTAGTTTTGCCGTTATACGGGAAAGAAGTTTTATTGTTGGAATGCTGTTCTTGATATTTCTTAACTTCGAAAAGAATTTACGTGAAAATACGAAATATAGCGTCAATTTCGATGTTCAAAGGTTTAATTTTCTAACAATTTGTCCAAAATAAAACAAATTTCACATATTTCACACCTTTAGCGGGCAAATTTTGTTAAAACGCAAAGTGGAATTATTTGGAAATAAACTGGAAATGCAAACCGCCACATGCGGTTACTAAAATGTCACAGGCACAGAAAATTAGGATGGAGTTAAGTTCAAGGGGCGAGTTCTGTAATGAGTCTGAGCGAGTGGGAATTGATCATCATAGGTAAGTCGAGCAAATGCAAATTTACGTTGAGCCTTACACCCCTCCCCCCCCCCTCCTCCCCATGCTCAAAGTCAAGTAACGCCACTGACCACAGAACCACCATTCAAGTTCTCCTGAACGAGTCAGCATACAGAAACCTTGACTTGATTGGGTCACGCTTCTCTTCTCGAATAGTGTTATAGAGAACGAAGCAGAGGGTGACTGTCCTGCCATCAAATAATGTCCTCATCCGATGGTCCACTCAGCAAAACGGTCCACTTGCACAATCTTTCTTTCATGGCAATGGTCCACTATGAGCAATGGGGATTACTTTCCCCACATACCCAAGATGTGTTTTAAAGGGGGCCACTGGTATCTGAGGTACCTTCATTTTGTAATCTCACATAAGGCGGGGTTAGAAGTACCTTCATTTTTTTAATCTCACATATGGCTGGGTGCAGACCCTTCCAACTCCTGATAGGTATAATGCCATAGGCCGAATTTGTATCTTTTGTATGGCAATTTTTGTGTCCTAGCATGATTTTGCCACCCCCTTACTTTCCCCCCCACTTTCGGTTGGCAATTCCTGCCCATGTATAGTGCTATTCCAAAAAATATGGGTCCCAAATTTTTTGCCACCCACCATACCAAAACTAAGGTCAAGTAACTGTCCCATAGGTCCATGGGGATTACTTCCCATCCAGTCCTATACCCAGATGATGTTTCCAACCATGGGCCTCTGGTGTCTGAAGTTCCTTCATTTTGTGATCTCACATCAGGTCAGATGCAGACCCTTCCGACTCACGATAGGTATAGGGCCATAGGCGAGATTTAAAGGGGGCAAGGGCACTTTCCCCCCCCCCCCTTTTTCCCCCCGAATTTGTATCTTTTGTATGGTGATTTTTGCATCTTACCATGATTTTGCCCTTTGCCCCCTCCCCCCTTAATTTTAGTGGGCAATTCCCGCCCTTGTATGAAGCTATCCCACCTCATCAGACAAAGATGAATATTTCACTTAATAATGCACTGTGCTTATACAGCACTTTATCAACAATATTGTTATCAAAGCCTTTACAATGAAAACATCATACACACAATCTCAATCTAATTCCCCTGGGCTATATCCCTTGGGCTTTTCCCCCTGGGCTATTCCCCCAGTGCTATGCTTCTAAGCTATGCTCCTGGGCTATGCCCCCAGAGGTGTGGTCAAAAATGAAGGTATTTATGATGCTGTTCTATTCTAACCCACCTTTGGATCCAACCCGAGTCAGGCCCCTAGTTTTGCCTTTTCAGAGGGGTGGTCCACCACCTTTCATTGACTCCACCCTCATCCTTTTCACTGAGCACTCACATTTTGTTCACAAAAATATACTTTTGAGAATTATTTTGCAATCTTTTCACGCTGCACAGTTCCCCAATAATTGAAATATGCGGAGACAATCCTCATTGTATTGATTGCCCCCTTATTTACATTTCATGTGCCCTCAAATCTGACCTCAAAGTGCCCTTAATGCCTTTTAAATGCCCCTTTTGGTCAGTGACACACTGCCCCTTTCTGGATCAAGCTAGGGGTTTTGAGAATTGGCCGAATGGTGCAAGCCCTCCAACGCCAACCATTCGGTTTTCATTTTAAAGGAATATTCACCTGGATTGTTATTTATAAATATGCGAGAGGACTATTAAAGGACTATGGACATCTAGCCGATTTAAGATTAAAATTTAAAGCATGGAATTCGAAGTAAAACAGTCTTTACAATTTGTAAAAAACTTATTTAATTTTCAAGTTAACTGAGCAAAGTTGCAAGATTTGTTAACTTGTGCGGAATTTGAGATATAGTAAGAGAAACACATCTCAAAATCTTTATGTAATTCTTTAAATTCTGTTCTTCAAATTCAGCTACTCGTGAATTTCAGAATGTCTATTCTAGATAAATGATGATTCGGGGTATGACCAAGTTCTGAATACATTTACCGAAAGTCCAATGTTATATTTCAAACAACATTGACAGAGGAATAAAAAACAAAGGTTTTACAAAAGGTGATGAAGGGTCTTTCCCCCATTGATGTCACACATTATTACACAATAACAGCTAAAAATGAAAAATGCTGTAAATTGGTCAATTTTGAACCGAATTTGATGTATTTTTTTGCTGTTTTAATGGTTTCTATCATATTTAAACCAATTAAGCCCATGTTGCCTCTAGATGACTATAGTCCTTTAAAGAAACAAATTGGTGTTAAACCCATGCTGATATCTTATTCCATTTAGGAGTTATAGCATTTCAAAGATTTCACCAGTGTGTTGATTGTGACCTCACAGTGTACGGTGCGAGGTCATACTCACAGATCCAAGACAATTCTTATGTATTTCTTTGAACATTAATTGCCTACTCCTTAAATATTGTAAATATTGTTTTGTTTAATCATTGAGATAGGGCTTAACATGCACTCTACAAGAACATGCTTTGCCCATCTACTCATGTACCTTATACTCTAAATAACATAAATATATTTCTTACCGTATATTATTGATTCACTAATTTGTTTCTTTAATAGTCCTCTATCATATATATATATATATATACATATATGTATATATATATATACATATATATATATATATATATATATATATATATATATATATATATATATATATATATATATATATATATATATATATATATATATATATATACATTGATATATACATATATATATATATATATATATAAATATATATATATATATATATATATATATATATATATATATATATATATATATATTTATATGCAAATTCACAGGAAAATCTTTTCAAAGGTATGTGGACAGGTAGCAACTACTTTGCATAAATCAATACATAAACACTCACCACAAACACTTTCAATACAAAATCGATCCCAAAATGTGAAAAATCCGGTTTATTTTAGGTCTCTGATATCATGGTATGACAGTACAATACTAACGTTATGTGAAAGCTAGTGTACCATACAGTAATACTTACAGCCTAACATAACAAGTGGAGTTCGCCTATCATAAAGAAATAATGGATTGGAACTAGAGTCAACATTTCCTCTTTATCCACAAGAAAATGTCACAAAATAGTTAGAATATCGCTAATTAAGTGATAATCTAATGTCTAAAACTGAAACTGATGTTTTAAAGTAGCCTAGGTCAATGTGACAGTCACACAGAGAAAAGTTATGCACTGCAGGCCTCGCTCTGTGCTTATTCTTACATCACATGCCTTTCTTCAATAGTGTAAGTCCAGCCTTTTCTTGGGGCCTAAATTTTCACATTTTTCGTGAATATCTCAGAAACGAGAGGAAAAAGTTTGATAGATGTATGTTCAGAATATTAAAATGAGCATATCTATGGCAAAATAGCTACCTGTCCATATACCTTTAACAACGCAGTTTACTAACAAGAAATGATAGCACATAAATTTCTGAATAGTTTTCTGTGTGTATTGTACATCTTATTGTTCCCTGAAACAGCCACACGGTCTCCTCCATTTTTCGCAATAAAACATGACCTCTGACCTATAAAATTAGCCTCTGACCTATAAAATTGACCCCTACCCTATAAAACTGACCATAAAAGTGACCTCTGACCTATAAAAATGATATCAGTTAAGTGGTGTCATGCCAGGACTAAGTGCCTCCACACCTTGCCACACTTTTAACACGTGGATTGAATTCCAACTTTTTTTTTTGATAACTTCATCTATTGTGACCAGTGGCATTGCTAAGGAAAGGAAAAGGGGGGGAATTCCCCGTCAGACTAAAAATTTGCAGTCTCTCCTATGTGCCCCAGACATGAAAAACCCATCACTTGCACAAGGATGGATGAATTCCATTGAAATCGTTTTCTGTTCCTTCATGATTTTAAAGAGTTTTGGGACAAGGAAGCTTCAGAGCCTGTTCTGTTTGGTGGGGGAGGGCGGGGGGAGGTGGGAAGGGGGGGGAGGTGAGAGGGGGGTCTATATTGCTAATAACAGAAACCACAATCCAGCACAAGCAATTAGCCACACACACTTCACCTGACTTACCATGGTCATAATCTGTCCCTGATCTAACATTGATAGTAAACAGATTTCACTGCAGCTCAGGGACTTTCACACTCAACACAAGGACAAAAGTATTCCCCTGTGGTCAATGTGTCTGGCTTGAAGTAATTTACAAATAGGATGGTATTCAACAGTAAAGGTTTTGTGTATTTATTGCTGAGTGAATTTAAGTGATATTTGTTGTTCAACCTTGCAGGCTTTGAAGGTTTTTGGACTAAAAATCCATTACAACAGATTTTCATCATCATGTGATCATTTCTTCCAGTGACTCCAATGATGACATTTTATATTCCTCACTTTATCTAAAAACTGTCGCTTCAAATTTTCTTGTTACAAATATGTTCTGTAACTTTTTGTATTCTTGGTAATATTAAGTCATCGGGAAAACCCCATGTCTGTCTTAAAACAGAGAGAGTAGAAAATTGGGCCGATTTTCTAATCTTAGGACATACAAACCCGCAAAATTGGCCAGGCCTCAGTGTTAAGTTGCGGCAATGTAAACATTTAAAACAAGCTCATTATACTACAAGATCCCATCCACAATATACATATGCTGGCTTAATTCACTCACCAATCAAGCTTGGCGTTCTCCGTAATCTAATCCTATGTCTCTAATACATCTACTTAAAAACAACTATACACATTTGAATAATTTAGTAATATATTTATGCACATGTCAGTTGTATGACTCACCCCTACCATCCCCTGCAATGTCAGGTAAAGGTGAGTCATTGACATATGAAATGGTGACTCACATGTGCATCATTGTACCAAATTGTCAGTCACCAGAGTGACTCTGGGGTGGGTCAATTTACTTCAGACCCGTTGATTTTGTACAGAGGTGATTAATTTGGGGTAAGTCATTTCACAACAGATGTCAGTCACCTAAGTGACTGAGGGGTGCGTCAATGCACATGTTTTGTCCACCCACTTTGGTGCAATGACTCATATTGTGGGGTGTAGCGGTGAGTCACACAATTAACAAGTGCATTACAACTGAGAGACAAAACTCAAATTTTCATCGTGAAGTTGCTGTTCTTCGAGTTGGAATATTCCATTTGATGAGAGATTCTTGGTATTACATTGGGAGAACCAAATTTGCCATGAGACTGTGTATAGCTGGGTACAAAGTACATTCACCTGTAAAGAAACAAAAACAATAACAAATAAATTATACAATTTCTATGGAGTATTTGCATTGTGATGACCCATGCATTAAATCCACAACCTTCAGCATTTGGTTAAGTCCATTTTTACAAAATGGTAAATGTCTTAAGAAAGCAATTATTTTTTAACAAAGTGAGTGACTCTTCTAAAGTCGGGCCATTCCACTCGGGCTGAAGTCCTTTACCCGGTGCATTAAATATGCATATAAACACACCACATCAACATTAATCTTAAGTAAGTACGAAATACGTATCTCATGTTAAAAATTCCTTAAAATTTGACCAGTTGAACTCTGAAACTAAAAGAAGCAGTTTTGAAATTTAAATACCCAAAATTTCAAACTCTGTTTGGCTATTCAACTCTGGTCAATCATAGGCTTTTAATCTTGTAGCAAACTTTATCACAGATCAAGCTTATATTTCTTGAAAATGCACAATTTATTGGTTTCTAAAAAACTATTTTAGGAGGAGACCAAACATATCCGTCTTGTTTTATAGAAAACAAAGCGAGACAAACAGAATCCTGTTCTACCCAAAATAAACAAACTAGTTTTTGAAGAAATGATATTGATTTGGCAGGATTTCAATTATTCCTGTAATGCAATTGATCAGATTATTTCTGTGATACAATTGATCAGATTATTTTTGAAACACAATTGATCAGATTATTTTTGTGATATAATTGATCAGATTATTTTTGTGATGCAATTGATTAGATCATTTTTGTGATATGATTGATCAGATTATTTCTGTGATACAATTGAACAGATTATTTTTGTGATACAATTGATCAGATTATTTTTGAAACACAATTGATCAGAAAATTTCTGTGATACAATTGATCAGATTATTTTGAAACACAATTGATCAGATTATTTCTGTGTTACAATTGATCAGATTATTTTTGAAACACAATTGATCAGATTATTTCTGTGATAAAATTGATCAGATTATGTTTGTGATATAATTGATCAGATTATTTGTGTGATGCAATTGATTAGATCATTTTTGTGATATAATTGATCAGATTATTTTTGTGATATAATTGATCAGATTATTTTTGAAATACAATTGAACAGATTGTTTTTTTGATACAATTGATCAGATTATTTTTGTGATACAATTGATCAGATTATTTTTGTGATACAATTGATCAATATGAATTGCTCTGTTTTAAACAATATCTTCACTGGTAGGACATTAGGTGGCAGGTTTTCATGGTGGAATTTAGATGGTGATTTTAGATGCAAGGGAATTTTTAGCACAAATCTTCATGTCTAAATCACGTAGTGACCTTATCCTCCGGATTAGGACATGAAAGCATGCACATTGAAAATTGTGTATCACACAACAAAGAAAAGGTCAATGGCCTACAACACGTGCCCACAAAATTTTGCGTCCAGAACTGGTTGCAAAATTATTTTCGATATCAAAATTTTATTTATCTAATCTAAAAAATCTAAAAATTGATAAAGCTAGTGTTTCGCAAAGAATAAAATATCAAATGTATTCCATAAATTCATGACATTTTCCCTCTAAAAAACAAAAAATGGTCCAGTAATAATGTGCATTATTCAAATAGATTTAATAAAGCATCAAAATGCAAGGGTACGACGTGATAGCCTGCGTCCTTCTTCGGGCAGTTGTTCATGACTTTACTCAAGAACACTCGTGCATTTAAGCATATACGCTTACGTGACAGAGCGTGGGGATTTCGCTCGCGCATGTTCGAAATACGCACTGATACCCAGCTACCATTCCATATCTGAAGCCCTGAACAACCAGTATCAAAGTAAGTGTGGAAAAAGGCTCATTTTCTCAGGAATTTGGCTTTGTAAACTGAAATAAATAAGGTAGTGTTTTCTCAGACTAACTGAGTTACTAGCTTGTGAACAAAAGGTTTTGATATTGTAAAAAGGTGTATAAATTTTCGCATTAGAAGTAAATGGTGTCGGTTCCGAAAAAGTGGTGCAGTTTTTTACACATAGCAATGCATAGTGATGCATTTTCTCTAGGGAATTTTCTACCTTTCATTCGTACAGTGTGTGATGTGAGGTGAATTAATTCTCACAACATTGTAGTGCCTGAATAATCATATTCAAATATTATGTAAATATTATGCAAATATGATATGTAAGGCAGTCCAAAATGGGAAAAGCTATTAATTTCCTGTTTTTTAATTCTTCACCAGTTATTTGCATGTGAGTAGTTGCATATGACTAAGAGATTTTAAAGGATTAGTTCAGGGGTCAGTTCATCTTATATGAAAGAGGACTTCAAAAGAAACAAAATGAAAAGAGAAAAAAAAAAATTCAAAAAATTTCATTCCGTTAAGGAGATATTTAAGTTTAACGCTCTCTCTTATTGTGTAAAAATGACTGGTGTAGTTAGGTGTACTATGAAAAGTTAGTCTTTATCTTCACTTTCTTAACAATTGTTACTGTATTTAAAAAAAAGATGGATTGAATTTTTCCACTATTCAAATCATTTTCCCTAAAACTTTCTTCAGGTGGTATATTATAAATACCCTTCCTAGATTCAGTTTTACTAATTTTTTGACAAATCTCATGATTTTTTTAGCCACAAAATCGCAGGACAAATTAAGATAGAATACATAAAGACTTTGAGATATCTAAGGCTATGACATCACAACTAGTCAGTCGTTTCTACACAAATGATACCAAACTTTAAACTAAGATATCTCCTTAACGGAATAAGATTTGTTTTTTGCTTTCTCCACCATTTTGTTTCCTTTGAAGCCCTCTTTCATAAAGATAGACTTGCTTGACCCTAAACTAATCCTTTAAAATCTCCTTATCGGAATAACATTTTTAGAATGCTTTCTTTTGAAGCCCTCTTTCATAAAGATAGACTTACTTGACCCCTGAACTAATCTTTTAAAATCTCCTTAATGGAATACATTTTTTGAATGCTTTCCTCACCATTGTGTTTCTTTTAAAGTCCTCTTTCATATAAGATGGGACTTGCTTGACCACTAAACTAATCCTTAATCCTTTAAAGATCGTTTTCATTTTTCTATCGTACCATCTATCATTATTTAATATGATTTTCAGTGACTAAAATTTAATTTTTTAAAGATTTTGTACTGTTCTCTAGTTTACATACATCACAACTTTTTTTTATTTCTTGAACATTCTTCAGAATTAAACTTTGGTTGGTCATAAACTGCAGGTGCTAGTGTCGAAGACCACTGTTTAGAATTGAGATATAAAATCTCTACCTGTCCATGATACTACCTTCAGCAACTACCGTATTCCCTCTAATAAGTGCCCCTCTCCTATAAGAGCCCCCTGCGCTATTTTTGTGCTGCTGTGACGCATTGCCAGAGCTGAGTCTGCACTTGCTGCACCAGAACTTAGGATCTGTAGTGATATATTGCACAACCACCAAACATCATTCTGTCATTATGGCTGTACAATGATTGAAACTTTTGCCCTGTAATCATTTATCTTATTATAAAGGAAAAACTATTTAGGTACTGGGGTGTGTTTCTTTATGATGTTTATAATCCAATTTTTATTAGTGAAAATTTATGTAGCATTATGTAGATTTCCGTGAAACTATTTTTATTTGTAATAACATTAGTAATAACATTAGCATATAATCCGATACATCATTTGTGTAGCACTAAATGTGCAGTGCAATGTTCATAAGGCTAGGTTAAATGTACACAGTATCTCCAAAGTACCACTAAAAAGTTTTCAAAAGTGCCTGGGCGCTTATTAGAGATAACTATGAACTATCATATCAAGCGAATGAACTTCTTCATTTATCATTTCAATTTCAAGGTCACTGTATGACCAGTTGTATTACCGCTGTCAAGTAGAGCTACAACACAGTTATCCATTTTTCTCACAACGCAAGAAATATCCCGCTGTCTGACCACAACTATCAAGTCCTTACATTTTGTGTTATTTCATGGAAATGACAAGTATTTGCATGGTTTTTTTTCTCACAATGCAAGAAATATCCCGCTGTCTGACCACAACTATCAAGTCCTAACATTTTGTGTTATTTCATGGAAATGACATGTATTTGCATAGGAGGTATTGGATACATTTCGGTGGTCTTTTATGAACCCTAACGTCAGGTCAACGAACCCATGCATTGCTGTGACCTCAATTTGACCTCATCTAGTTTAAGTTTCTTTCTTATTAGTAAAGGCACTGCTTAAAAATTTGGCCTGCAATTTTGAAGCAACAAATTAACCACATGATTTCACAGGATTAAATTTGCATCATAAACACTGAGGTATAGTTCTATGCTCATACTTCATGTTACATTCCCCTCCCCCCCACAGAAAAGACAAACAATGCCAGCATTGATTATAGTTACTACTTATAATACACAACCATTATATTAAGATGTATGTCACTAAAAATACCATGTACCAGTGGGAGTAGTTGTTATCTTGTAGGAGCCTTGGAGAGGTGAAATCGTACGCAGTTTTGTGGTTTGGGAAACAAAAAAGTATATAACTTTTTCTTCAACCAGCCCTGCTCCATTGGTGGGCAGGTTGAGATGTTCCTGGTTTTAAGCAGAGCCATTACTAATGCTTTTTTACCACATCAGCCATTTCCCTCTTTATCATTCCCAGAAAGGATACATATGTGGTTCATTTAAAAAAAAATGCTCCAGAACTAGTCCGTGCTAAAGGTGAATGACACCTGTGGTACGCCTTTCCTTGGATTAATCATAGTCTGGTGAGTTTAATCACGATGCTTTTTAAATAACTAACACAAACAAAACAAATCTCTCTAATGCATACAACATGCTTGATATGGGCATCTGGAAATTGTTGTAGAACTTAAAAAGGAATATTCCTGTGGATATTTGTGCAATTTTACTTGAAACAGCATATTTTTAAAGCCAATTTGGTACAAAAATCTGGTTGATATCATATTCTGCTGAGATATGGATTTTTAAAGATTTCCCAATTGCATTTTAAAGTTTTTGTACAGTATGATGAATTCATGTTTGATGATGTCGTAGAGACAATTCCATTGCAAATGTTTATACATTTCTTTGAACATAATTGGTTGTTTCTGTATGATTAGAAACAATTTTCCAAAAGTTATTGAAGTAGGTATATTTGACAATATTTCATCAATTTATTTTTCTAGCAGGCTTTACTAATAAAAAGGATGATAGATTCTAATGAAATACATAACTTTTGTGGGAGAATGTGTTGCTGTGATGTCATACTAAACCTTTTTCCTATTCGTTTATTGGCAGTTTTTGTAAACCTTAAAATGTTAATATTTCCTAATAGGAATAACATATCAACATGATTTTTGTACTAAATTGTTTCTAAAAAAATTCTCTTTATTATGAAAGGTTACGAAAAAAGAAAATGGGAATATTTCTTTAAAGTGTTTTCAATTTGCAGGCATCACTTAACTAATTTGTGATGTATGACTTTGCAACCTCAAAATTTTCCTCTATAAATTATATTTTATCTATTAAATATCAAAATTCTTTGTTTTATTAATTAATTATCATAATTCTTTGTTTTATTAATTAATTATCATAATTCTTTGTTTTATTATTCAATTATCATACATTTTTGTTTTATTAATTATCATAATTCTTTGTTTTATTATTCAATTATCATAAATCTTTGTTTGATTGATTATCATAATTTATTATTTAATTATCATAAATCTTTGTTTTACTATTCAATTATCATAAATCTTTGTTTTATTGATTATCACAATTCTTTGTTTTATTCAATAATTATCACAATTCTTTGTTTTATTAATTACTTATCATAGGAGAGCCTGACAAGATGGCCGACAGATAGGTTTGTTGCTAAATCACATCAAAAAGCGAGTGGTAGACTTAATGTTTTCAATACCAGGAAGGTATGGTATGAAGCATCTAATGCTGAAGGGGAAATTAGTGATGAATGGCAAAATGCTATATCTAATTTCCAAGAATCCATTAAAAAAAACAATGGGTGATTTTCAACCGAACAAAACAAGGAACTAGGATTTTCCCAACGAACAAAACAAGGAACTAGGACTTTCCATTGAGTTTCAAGCCAAACACATTGATGATTTGGAGGCCCAACGAACAAAACAAGGAACTTGGATGTTCCATTGAGTTTCAAGCCAAACACATTGATGATTTGGAGGCCTAACGAACAAATCAAGGAACTTGGACTTTTCATTGAGTTTCAAGCCAAACGCATTAATGATTTGGAGGCCTAACGAACAAAACAAGGAACTTGGACTTTTCATTGAGTTTCAAGCCAAACGCATTAATGATTTGGAGGCCTAACAAACAAAACAAGGAACTTGGACTTTCCATTAACTTTCAAGCCAAACACATCAATGATTTGGAGGCCCAACGAACAAAACAAGGAGCTTGGACGTTCCATTAAGTTTCAAGCCAAACGCATTGATGATTTGGAGGCCCAACAAACAAAACAAGAAACTTGGACGTTCCATTAACTTTCAAGCCAAACACATTGATGATTTGGAGGCCCAACAAACAAAACAAGGAACTTGGACGTTCCATTGAGTTTCAAGCCAAACACATTAATGATTTGGAGGCCCAACGAGCAAAACAAGGAACTTGGACGTTCCATTGAGTTTGGCACCAAACACATTGATGATTTGGAGGCCCAACGAACAAAACAAGGAACTTGGGCATTCCATTGAGTTTGGCACCAAACACATTGATGATTTGGAGGCCCAACGAACAAAACAAGGAACTTGGACTTTTCATTGAGTTTCAAGCCAAGCGCATTAATGATTTGGAGGCCCAACGAACAAAACAAGGAACTTGGACGTTCCAATGAGTTTGTAGCCAAACGCATTGAAGATTTGGAGGCCCAACAAACAAAACAAGGAACTTGGACTTTTCATTGAGTTTCAAGCTAAGCGCATTAATGATTTGGAGGCCCAACAAACAAAACAAGGAACTTGGACTTTTCATTGAGTTTGGCACCAAACACATTGATGATTTGGAGGCCCAACGAACAAATTAAGGAACTTGGATGTTCCATTGAGTTTCAAGCCAAACGCATTGATGATTTGGAGGCCCAACGAACAAAACAAGGAACTTGGGCATTCCATTGAGTTTGGCACCAAACACATTGATGATTTGGAGGCCCAACGAACAAAACAAGGAACTTGGATGTTCCATTGAGTTTGGCACCAAACACATTGATGATTTGGAGGCCCAACGAACAAAACAAGGAACTTGGGCATTCCATTGAGTTTGGCACCAAACACATTGATGATTTGGAGGCCCAACGAACAAAACAAGGAACTTGGGCATTCCATTGAGTTTGGCACCAAACTCATCAATGATTTGGAGGCCCAACGAACAAAACAAGGAACTTGGACGTTCCATTGAGTTTGGCACCAAACACATTGATGATTTGGAGGCCCACAAACAAAACAAGGAACTTGGACGTTCCATTGAGTTTGGCACCAAACACATTGATGATTTGGAGGCCCAACGAACAAAACAAGGAACTTGGACGTTCCATTGAGTTTGGCACCAAACACATTGATGATTTGGAGGCCCAACGAACAAAACAAGGAACTTGGGCGTTCCATTGAGTTTGGCACCAAACACATTGATGATTTGGAGGCCCAACGAACAAAACAAGGAACTTGGGCATTCCATTGAGTTTGGCACCAAACACATTGATGATTTGGAGGCCCAACGAACAAAACAAGGAACTTGGGCATTCCATTGAGTTTGGCACCAAACACATTGATGATTTGGAGGCCCAACGAACAAAACAAGGAACTTGGATGTTCCATTGAGTTTGGCACCAAACACATTGATGATTTGGAGGCCCACAAACAAAACAAGGAACTTGGGCGTTCCATTGAGTTTGGCACCAAACACATTGATGATTTGGAGGCCCAACGAACAAAACAAGGAACTTGGACGTTCCATTGAGTTTGGCACCAAACACATTGATGATTTGGAGGCCCAACGAACAAAACAAGGAACTTGGGCATTCCATTGAGTTTGGCACCAAACTCATCAATGATTTGGAGGCCCAACGAACAAAACAAGGAACTTGGACGTTCCATTGAGTTTGGCACCAAACACATTGATGATTTGGAGGCCCACAAACAAAACAAGGAACTTGGACGTTCCATTGAGTTTGGCACCAAACACATTGATGATTTGGAGGCCCAACGAACAAAACAAGGAACTTGGACGTTCCATTGAGTTTGGCACCAAACACATTGATGATTTGGAGGCCCAACGAACAAAACAAGGAACTTGGACGTTCCATTGAGTTTGGCACCAAACACATTGATGATTTGGAGGCCCAACGAACAAAACAAGGAACTTGGGCATTCCATTGAGTTTGGCACCAAACACATTGATGATTTGGAGGCCCAACGAACAAAACAAGGAACTTGGGCATTCCATTGAGTTTGGCACCAAACACATTGATGATTTGGAGGCCCAACGAACAAAACAAGGAACTTGGACGTTCCATTGAGTTTGGCACCAAACACATTGATGATTTGGAGGCCCACAAACAAAACAAGGAACTTGGACGTTCCATTGAGTTTGGCACCAAACACATTGATGATTTGGAGGCCCAACGAACAAAACAAGGAACTTGGACGTTCCATTGAGTTTGGCACCAAACACATTGATGATTTGGAGGCCCAACGAACAAAACAAGGAACTTGGACGTTCCATTGAGTTTGGCACCAAACACATTGATGATTTGGAGGCCCAACGAACAAAACAAGGAACTTGGACGTTCCATTGAGTTTCAAGCCAAACGCATTGATGATTTGGAGGCTCTATGAAAACTAAAAACTTCAAAACCAAGACTTGACAGAGAGAATTGAACGAATGTCAAGAAGAAACAATTTAAGA
Source organism: Chiridota heheva (assembly GCA_020152595.1). Classification (NCBI taxonomy): domain Eukaryota; kingdom Metazoa; phylum Echinodermata; class Holothuroidea; order Apodida; family Chiridotidae; genus Chiridota; species Chiridota heheva. The sequence continues at coordinate 940,439 of JAIGNY010001477.1, read as the reverse complement.
TTTGTTGGGATTCCCCGCACAGACGATGAAATCTGTAAAGATATTATTCGGGATAAGGTTCTATCCAAGTTTGAGGGTCTTGGCGCAATTCGGGATTGGAACAGTTGACCCCCATACATCCTTGCAAAGTTCTTATCTTACAAGAATAAGATGAAGATTTTGCTAAGCATTTTGTGGTCAGCCAGATCAACTCTTCAGGGTGAGGATTTTTTTGTAACAGATGATCCGACTCAGATTGATTTGGCTGAGAAGAGAAAATGAGCAAAGGAAGTTAAGGATCTTTTTTATAGCAGCACCAAGTTGCATTTTTCAGGGGTGCTTGGAGAGACCGCAGCAGAAAGCCTTACAGTTTTGACGGGAGAATATTAATCTTGGATTGGTTTATTCCAAGAGTTTCAATATTCTGCAGTATTTTGTGATGACGTAGTGATTAATTCTTTTATACAGAACATGTTGGATTTTTATTAATTTTCCAGTGGTGGAATTTATGAAATATCGCATTTTATCTATTCAATCAGATGATTTAGAACGGCACTATTACCTCGCTGAATTGTATTCGCCATTGAAGTCTGACTTTTTTGGCTTAAGAGCGAGCCGTGAAGTTCTTTATTGTAAGTTTTTTTCTCTTTCTCTTTTTTTTTTTTAAACATGACATTTGTTTTGCATCTCTACATATTATCTTGTTTGTTCTAGCATTTGCATCAATCAATACGCTATATTGTTAATAAAGTATAATTAACTGCATCTTTCAGTTATTCAAAACCTAAATCTATAACCTGTATATTATTAAGGTTAGGCTTCTTCAGCCTCATTGTTTATGACCACTCGTCACTGCTTGCACCTATTATTACTTTATCTTGCTCTTCATTCCAAAATGGGAGGCAGGTATCTCAGTCGACTGAGCGTACGACTGAGATGCTGAAGGTTCCAGGTTTGAGTCCAACGGCGATTTAACCAGCATTATTTCCACAGATATGCAGAACGATATACGCTGACATCAAGCGCAGAGGTTTGCCTTCTGCATCACACCGCCTCCCCCACCCAACCTTTGTGAAAAGTGACCAATGGTTGGGTGGCGCTCACCGTCCTTCAGAGGAGACGTAAAGCCGTCAGTTCCGATGGTAGGAATTTCACCCCCTGCCTGGTTCTCTAAACGCCTCTCGAAAAGAGCAGGGTGTTAATTACCCGGTGTTCATCCCCTTTCCTTACTCTACCAGCACTTTTTTTTAAACGCGCTCGGAAGGCAGAGTCAAAGATGGGGCTTGTTCTGCTTCAGTGACCCACCAAATCATGCTGCATATATTTTTGAGTTGGCACACTTGTCGCGGGTTGATTAACCCTTACTCTACCAGCAAGGGTTAAGAAACACAAAAAAGGGTCGTGTAAACTTTCCTGGCTTAATAAGAAAAAGTATAGTTTCTACTTTTTTCAGAAAACTTATGATCTCTTGTTAGAGATAGTTTGGAGAAATGAGGGGTGGCAAAATGTATTTTTCCCATGGGAATATTCCTTTAAATCATTAAATTATGGCTTTAATTTGGGATTTTTATCTGATGAACAGGGTAGAAGAGCTATTTCACTTATTCCTCAAACCGATTAAGATAACCGTTACATTATTAACTGGCGACCGATAACGCTTCTTAATGCGAATTACAAAACTGGTGCTTAGTCTATAGCTTAGCGCATAAAGAAACATTTAAATAACGCTATTCACATGGACCAAACTGGTTTTATTAACCCTTACTCTACCACACGGCGATATTATCGCCGTTTTGGGTGTCCTGTCTTTGGCCCCGCCTCCCGAGCGCATTTTCAAAAAAGTGCTGGTAGAGTAAGGGTTAATCAACCCGCGACATATCGCCAACCCGAAAATATAGGCAGCATGATCCCGGTGGGCGCCCAGCGGGTCCCGAAGCGGAAGGGCCCGACTTTTCTGCCTGGAAGACAGAGGACCCTTCAATAATCACGCCTTTGATTAACCCTTACTCTACCACGCGCGACATTATCGCGTTTGGGTGCCCCGTCTTTGGCCCGCCTCCCGCGCATTTTCAAAAAAGTGCTGGTAGAGTAAGGGTTAATCAGCCCGCGACATATGCGCCAACCTGAAAATATAGGCAGCATGATCCTGGTGGGCGGCCCAGCGGGTCCCGAAAGCGGAAGGGGCCCGACTTTTCTGCCTGGAAGACAGAGGACCCTTCAATAATCACGCCTTGATTAACCCTTACTCTACCACGCGGCGATATTATCGCCGTTTTAGGTGCCCCGTCTTTGGCCCCGCCTCCCGAGCGCATTTTCAAAAAAGTGCTGGTAGAGTAAGGGTTAAGGGAAGGTATGTTGGGTAGAATCTTCCCTTGCATTAGATACTATAAGTTATTGTAAAACAAATAAAGTTGCAGGGCTTTTGTTGTTCATCGATCTTGAAGAGGCTTTCGATTATTTATTATGTGTTAAGCTTCTTTAATTTTGGTTGTTATCTTATTTATTGGGTTAAAACATTCTATTGTAATACTGCTGCTTGTGAACAATGGCCATTCAAACATTTTTTTAAGGATGTAACTAGGTACAAACTCTTTGATTTGATAGAAAACCCCAATTATTTTAGAAATAGATGTCTTAATCTTATTAATATGAGAAGACCATTTTAATAAAGGGTCGATGTATAAACCTACAAATTTGATGGCATCAACATGTTTGAATTGGGAATTATCAATCGATATATCAATATTATTTATATTTTTATGATGGGGATGAAAAACCATGAAATGAGTTTTGCTGATATCTAAATATAGCTCACTAACCTTAAACCAATTGGCAACATTTTTCAAAGTCAGAATTGATGACTGAAATGACATTATCCAACTTGTTATGTTTATACAAAACACTAGAATCATCAGCAAAAAGTTTGATGTGTAAAAGATGTGAAGAATAGGTAATATCATTTACAAGTAGCAAAATTAACAAAGGCCCAAGGATTGACCCCTGGAGCACACCACAATTTAAATTACGATAAGATGAATCATAAGTGTTATCAATGGATACAAGCTGATGTCTGTTTGATAAGTAACTAACAAACCAATTGTAGGCTACTCCTCTAATCCCGTGATAATACAATTTAGCAAAAAGAATGTTATGATTGACAGTGTCGAAGCTTTCGATAAGTCCAAAAATACACCTAATGAGTACTGCCTAATGTTAAAACCATTTATAATATATTGAGTGACATCTAAAGCTGCCATAGCAGTAGAACGACCTTCACGAAAACCAAACTGTCTGTTGCTATTCTTATCAAAGAAATTAGTACGTACCTTATTTTAAAATGCAAGGAGAGAGTTGTTACTTTAAGACTACTTTGTTTTTTTGTTGATATTTGTAAGACAGTTTTTAAGAGAACTGTATTAACAATTGTGTTGTCAATGTTTTTTATGCTTATATTATAAATGTAAAAGCTTGAAATAAAATGTGGAGAATTTTTTAATCATAATTCTTTTGTTATATTAATTATCACAATTCTTTGCTCTCATTAATTAATTATCATAATTTTTTTATCATAATTCTTTGTTTTATTCATTATCATTTCTTTGTTTCATTAATTAAATATCATAATTATTCAAGTTTTATTTATCAATTATTTAATTATCATAATTTTTTTATAATAATTATCAAAATTCTTTTGTTTTATTAATTAATTATTATAATAACGAGTCTGTCATGTCCTGATTTTAACTTATTTCAGAACTGTAAACCCTCTGGATTTTATGAATTAAGATTATTTTGTATCCTTTATTGCGTTATTGGTGATTTTTCTTGCGATTTTACGATTGATTTACAGCATAAAAAGAAGGAAAGAGGAAGACCTAAGGGCACTACCAGTAAAGCGCGGGAAGATATACGCCATGATGCCGACATTACGCAATATGCACTCCGAGGAGAGTTCGCTATCTAGAGAATTCAAATTTTCTATAGAGAAAATCAGGAGAAATATAAGCACTGGGCTCTCTTGAACCTGGAGGAAGAACTTATTAAAGCTATCATGGAGCAGAGAAAATCTGTAACCAAACTCACGGCCGAAAACGAATCTTTGAAAAACAAATGTAAGTCTCTTGATGATCGGGTAAGTTAAGTTAGAGGAGAAGAATTCATATCATGCCTCCCTCATAAACAAAAATGAACGGTTTTCCGCAGAGATAACATTAGACTAGTTGGGAGTCAAATCCAACCCAAATCAGAACTGTATTGAGATTGCACGTATAATTTTAGTGGGGGCAGGGGGGACAGCCTGCAAAATTGAACGTGCCCATAGGGATGGCAGATCGATCCCCGGAAAGGATAGACACATCCTCGTGAAACTGACTTATTTTCAGGACAAAATCAATGTGATGAAAAATGCACGCCAAACCCTAGCTGGGAAATCATTCTACATAATCGATTATCTTACAACCGCTGATCTTAAGGAAAAAAGGAAATGGGCCCCAACGTGTGAAGGAAATGTACATGAACGGTACTAAGCTTCGTTTCTCTGGCGGACTGTGGAGACAAAGTGATGGCAAACCATTTTCCTTTGAATAATACTCCTTATTCCTTTTTTCGATCATAATCAGTTTACCAGATTTCCTGCAGCCAATACACCTCCGCAATTGGAGTCATTCGTCAATACTTATCATTTACTCTGGCTTATCTTGCTTACTTCAAGATATTTCCATGAATCTGATGCCAGAAGGCCTGAAGGATAAGGCTGCCACTAGAGTCATTATTCATGATGTGCACAAGTCAGTCATTTACCTCGTCATTTTCTTTCAAAATTATACAACCTTACATGTAACTAAGTTTAAAGTTTACATAGTTATAGAATCAGCTAAACCTGTAAAAACCAAGTTCAAGTTTACATGGATATTTACAAGTTCCACAAAGTTGCAATTTTTTTAAAGATGATATCACTTTACCAGTATTAAATCAAGCTTAAGTTTACATGAATTTTTACATACCTACACGTTCCAAGAAATTAAGACTCTTTTTGAAGATTACATCATTTTATCTGTAAGCAACTCCAAGTTTTTATGGTTATTTACATAGTTACATGCTTCAAGATGTTAAAATAATCTTGTTGATTATAATCAAGTTCTTACTTGAATTTTTCGTGAGCATTCACTATTCTTGATCTAAATAAACTACCTTTCATGCTGATCAGAAGGTTTGTTCATTTGGTCCACTTTGATGACTTGTGGACCTTTTCAGGAAGTTTCAAGTAACTCTTCCTGTGAGAGTTTGTTTTCTTTATTATTTTTTTAAACTTTCAAAACTCTGTATATTCATTCTACTATGTTTTTTAGATATATGTCTTTATCAATTTCAATGTTTACCTCCTCCATATCTATTGCCTTATCCAAATATTTACTAGCAATAGCTTGTTTATTTATCATGTGGATAATGTATGTGGCCACACTATTTTATTGATTAATTTGAAATGACTATTATCGAAATTGCCCCTTTCAATACCCATGGCATCAGAGACTATAAGAAAAGGAGAAAACATTCTACTGTTTTTACAATCATTTTTTTTTTTTTTTTTTTACAAGAGACTCAATTCTACCCACAATGATATTAAATATTGGAGCTATGAATGGGGTGGCAAGGTTGTGTTTGCACACGGCTCCAGTGATAGCCATGGTGTTATGATTTTATTTGAACCCTTATTACATATTTACATTGATGATATTATGTGTGATGTTAATGGTAGATACGTTGTAACTGATTGTCATATAGAGAACACTCCTTATCTGTTAATTAATAATTACGCTCGTAATATTGATCAACCTAATTTCTTCAATAATATTTGCAATATTACTATTAAGTATAGCAATATCAATATAATTTGGGGTGGTGATTTCAACCTTGTTTTCGATTTTGATTTCGATTTTGGTATTCTACTATTGACAAAACTATACATTGCAGGCTTGACTTTTTCCTTATTTCCAGATGTCTAATTCATCTGTTAACGATACTTCTTTTTATCCTTTGTTTAATTCTGATCATGATATTGTTACCAGCCAATTGCTTTCTTCATTGGAACGCGGTCCAGGTACCTGGAAATTTAATGCCTCCTTACTCAAAGATAATGATTACGTAAGTCTTATTAATGATATCATCACTTCCATTACTGTTGATTATTCTCATTCAAATGCTTCTTTGTTGTGGGAATTTCTCAAAATGAAATTCAGATCTGTTACTATTGCTTACTCTAAACGTAAGCACGTGAAAGATTAGCTCATGAGCGCAAGGTACGTCAATTTATTTTGTATCATAATTAAGTATGTGATCATCTCCCACTGATTCCAACTTATCTGCTTTGAGAGGTTTCAAAAATGAGCTTGATTTGATAAACGATTATAAACTTTTAAATATTTTTGATTAATTCCAGGGCATGGTGGGTTGAGGGTTAGGAGAAGAATACCAGGTATTTCCTTAATTTAGAATGTAAAATAAGGCCTCCAACTGTATTACTAAATTAATAAATGGTACTGGTTCACATGTTACTGAAAAGCATGCACTTCTTGATGAGATTGAATGTTTTTATTGTTCCCAAATATTCCAAATGTCCAGTTTGTGACCCCTCTACTGTTTTCAAATCCCTCAACAGTAACAAACGTATTTTAAATGAGGATTCGGTTTCTTTAAAGGCCCATTAACTTTTAGCGAATGCAAAGATTCCCTTTTTTTCTATGCCGTCTAATAAATCCCCAGAAACCAATGGTTTATCTTCTGACTTTATCAATTCTTTTGGGATAAATTGGGAAAATCGTTGTTAAAGTGCTAAATTTTTCTTAGAATAATTGGTGTTTATCCAAACAACAATCACAGGCAGTGATTTCCTTAAGTTTTAAGCCTGGCAAAAAAACCTCATTCTTAAAAATGTAGAGACCTATCACTTCATTTAATACCAATTACAAAATAGCAGCTAAGTCCCTGGATAACCGTCTAAAATGCATTTTAATTGATTTTGTCCAGAGCAGACTGGTTTCCTTAAGGGCCGTAAATCGGGGAAAATATTCGTTTAGTGTCAGACACTATTAGCTATTGTAATCATAATAATTTTCCAGCTTCATTAATCTTTCGATTTTGAGAAAGCGTTCGACTCCTATTAGTGAACTTTAATGTTGTTTGCATGTTAAGTGATTTTGTATACCCCTTTTGCCTCAAATAATACTGATTTTACCCCTTTGTCAGTAGTCTAGGTCCCAAGGCAGTCACATAAAAAAAGTTGTGAAAAAGGCCGTGTCGACAGGATTCGACATATGCCCTTATTTGCTCATGATTTCTAATTCATTATTATGATTTCAATTTTCTTTCATATAAAAAGAAAATAAATTTGTTGGATAGTTGTAAAACAGATCAATTCAACCACTAAATGCATCATCTTACAATGCGATGCTAGCCATCGTATACTTGATCAATGATCACGCAGTACAATTGTTGCTGATTTGCATATAACCTATGGCGGGAAAATCTTACAATTCAGATCCCACCCACTTGATACTCAACATTTCTGTAAAACATTAACCATGGCCAGGCAGTGGCTCCTATTGAAAAAAAGTAAATAATTGAACCAATTGAACCAATCATGCATACCTCTGTTATTGTTCAAGTTCAGTAATCATTCTTGCTATGCTTTTACTTTACATAGGCCCCATTTGTGCATCGCGGTGGCATTTTCTATTATACTTAAGCCACCAAAGGTTCTCGCCTTATAGCCATATATGGTGGTATTTGCCTTCTTCAATGCGCTATAAAACTGCATGAAGTATGGGAGTGTAATAAGGAAAATGCCCGCTAATGAAAAGTAGTGTCCCACTCCCAACCAAATTCATATTTTCTTTATCAAAATGAAAAATAAATAAATAAAAGTGTATTAGGCCCACCTACAATCTCTGTACGGATCGGATCATGATTGGAAATTAACTAAAATACATTGTATTCCGTACTTAAACCAGACCTTGTTTCAGCAAAGAGCTATGAAAACATTTTCTTTTTATAACACAAACCACAGACCCAAGCAAAAGCAATTCTTCACTCTGCAGGAAGTTTTTAACAATGATAAACAATATTTTTGATCATTTAGAATCGTATAAAACAGCAAAACACATATGTTTTTGAACATTCGAATCCACATGACTTCAAATAAAGGGATTATAAAGAAATTAATTTGTTGTGGACAGGGAAATAATGTCCCGGAAAGAAGATGCAAATACATAGCATCATCAAATCTGTTAACTGCAGGTACTTTATGACTATCTATTTCCAAACATTCTCACAGATATCACATATTTTCACAAATATATCAAAAGATACCACAAAAACTATGTTGACAGAAAGCATAAACTTTCTTTTTATTGAAATAAAACCAATTTCTACTACCTTTTAGCAATTTTTGTTGTAGTGATTTGGTTATTTTTGGTACTTTCTGTTCTTCATCCAATATAAATCAGACCAAACCGCAGTTTTACGACACCGGTTTTAGATACAAAACTGGTACACTGTGCATGCTTAACCTCCCATCACATACTGTAAGAATGGAAAGTAGAAAATCCTCCCGCATCTAAAATCACCATCTAAATTCCACCAGGACACCTTGCCATCCCTAACAAAATAATCTGTTTTAATCTTATCACAGAAATAATCTGTTCAATTATATCACAGAAATAATCTGTTCAATCATATCACAGAAATAATCTGTTCAATTATATCACAGAAATAATCTGTTTAATCATATCACAGAAATAATCTGTTTAATCATATCACAGAAATAATCTGTTCAATTATATCACAGAAATAATCTGTTCAATCATATCACAGAAATAATCTGTTCAATCATATCACAAAACTAATTTGTTTAATCATATCACAGTAATAATCTGTTTAATCATATCACAGAAATAATCTGTTCAATCATATCACAGAAATAATCTGTTCAATTATATCACAGAAATAATTTGTTCAATCATATCACAGAAATAATCTCTTCAATCATATCACAGAAATAATCTGTTCAATTATATCACAAAATAATCTGTTTAATCATATCACAGAAATAATCTGTTTAATCATATCACAGAAATAATCTGTTCAATTATATCACAGAAATAATCTGTTCAATTATATCACAGAAATAATCTGTTCAATCATATCACAAAACTAATTTGTTTAATCATATCACAGAAATAATCTGTTCAATCATATCACAGAAAAATCTGTTCAATCATATCACAGTAATAATCTGTTCAATTATATCACAGAAATAATCTGTTCAATCATATCACAAAACTAATTTGTTCAATCATATCACAGAAATAATCTGTTTAATCATATCACAGAAATAATCTGTTCAATCATATCACAGAAATAATCTGTTCAATCATATCACAAAACTAATTTGTTCAATCATATCACAGAAATAATCTGTTCAATCATATCACAGAAATAATCTGTTCAATCATATCACAGTAATAATCTGTTCAATCATATCACAGAAATAATCTGTTCAATCATATCACAGAAATAATCTGTTCAATCATATCACAGTAATAATTTGTTCAATCATATCACAAAACTAATTTGTTTAATCATATCACAGAAATAATCTGTTCAATCATATCACAGAAATAATCTGTTCAATCATATCACAGAAATAATCTGTTCAATCATATCACAAAACTTATTTGTTTAATCATATCACAGAAATAATCTGTTCAATCATATCACAGAAATAATCTGTTCAATCATATCACAGAAATAATCTGTTCAATCATATCACAGAAATAATCTGTTCAATCATATCACAGAAATAATCTGTTCAATCATATCACAGAAATAATCTGTTCAATCATATCACAGAAATAATCTGTTCAATCATATCACAGAAATAATCTGTTTAATCATATCACAGAAATAATCTGTTCAATTATATCACAGAAATGATTTGTTCAATCATATCACAAAACTAATTTGTTTAATGATATCACAGAAATAATCTGTTCAATCATATCACAGAAATAATCTGTTCAATCATATCACAGAAATAATCTGTTCAATCATATCACAGAAATAATCTGTTCAATCATATCACAGTAATAATCTGTTCAATCATATCACAGAAATAATCTGTTCAATCATATCACAGAAATAATCTGTTTAATCATATCACAGAAATAATCTGTTCAATTATATCACAGAAATAATTTGTTCAATCATATCACAAAATAATTTGTTTAATCATATCACAGAAATAATCTGTTCAATCATATCACAGAAATAATTCTGTTCAATTATATCACAGAAATAATCTCTTCAATCATATCACAGAAATAATCTGTTCAATCATATCACAGAAATAATCTGTTTAATCATATCACAGAAATAATCTGTTCAATCATATCACAGAAATAATCTGTTCAATCATATCATTGAAATAATCTGTTTAATCATATCACAGAAATAATCTGTTCAATCATATCACAAAACTAGTTTGTTTAATTCATGCCGAAAAGTTTCTCTATACAGCTTTCCATACCCAACACCGGACTTTTCATATAAAAAGTCCGGTATAATGATACCCCAACCCGCCTTCCAGTGGGCCAGATTGTTTACACTCATAACAAAGAACCTCTCTGTTATCATTAAGACCTGCATGTAACTTTCAGTAATGAAGGCCATACACAGTCATAGTGTTGTGTGGTCACATATTGAAAGAGTACCTAAGCAGAAGTGAGAAGGATGAACAGAGGATTGGATTGCATGCTGAGAGTGCACCCATGCAGAAGTTAAATGAGTGAGGATGATGAGCAGGGGATTAGGGTTGCATACTGGTCTAGCAAGCTGGTGGCTTGTGCGATGTAGTGTGAAATTGGCAGTCTGGATGCTTCAGGCTATTTTGACCAATTCTCCTATAAGAGGAATTTCTTCATGTATATTACAAGATAATCTGTTTAATCACAAAATAATCACTTTAATCACAAAATAATCGGTTTAATCACAAAATAATCGGTTTAATCATATCACAAAACTAATCTCTTCAATAACATTATAAAATCCTTTGGAATAATCGATATTTAATTACAGGTACAAAAAAAACAAAAAAGCAAAACTTGGTAAGATACAATCAAAAGACTGATTCCACGACAGACTCTATTCAAAGCCAACTTGGCCTTGAAAGGATATTAAGGAAGCTATCGTTGTGTAATAAGGTAAGAAGGGCTCCAAACAAAAAAACTTCTCTGATGGTTGCTGATAGTAAGTGGTGACCCGTACCACGATTGCATTTACACAACTTTCCCTTCAACTTTCTAATATTTACATGCCTTCAGGATATTTCAAATACAGGTGTTCTTTAATACCCCATTTTTTATTAACTGTTTACTTACTCTTTGAGCAGAAATATGTGCTCGACAACCAATCTTAACAGGTTATTGGCCTAAGAGTCCATCAACGATGGGAACATTATACGATCTCAACCACTTGGGTGGATCTCCTTTGTCATTACAACATGCAGTCCAGACTTATTGCTCATTTATTGCCAAATTCCAAGTTTAAGGACTTGAACATTGCGGTGACCTTGTTTCTGATTTATTTTTATGTTTCATCATTTCCTTGTGACCATTGTGCACCATCTGTTTAAAGCATGTTGTTTACAACCACTTCAGGAACATTGAACGATTACTTATCGGAAGGTAATAAACATTAAACTAGAATTAATGATGTAGTAGCTCAACATATATTTTGGGGTGCCATGGATATAAGCCTGTTTTTGTTGGTGAGTAGTTAAAAGTTCGGGTGCCTCTTGAACAGTAATTGAGGGGCACTTTTTATTTTTAAAAAGGGGCACTTTTGTCAGTTTTCAAAAAAGTGGAGGATTCTTGCATCCTCGCCCATGGTTCCTACTTCTATGGTTTGAACATATGCAGGATTTGAGGGAAGCAAGGGCACTTTCCCCACCCTCACTTTTTGTCCAAATGGATACTTTTGTATGGTGATGTGTTGTATTTTGGAGTGATTTCTTGATATCCATGCCCCTGTGCATAATTGCATTATACGTCATCGTCGCTACAACACATGGAATAATTATGAAAATCCTGATCCTAAAAGAAAATGCAGGCAGCTAGAAAGCAAATGGCAGTCCGTCTTGTCATTGATTGACAGATATTCATATCTCAACAAAGAGTCACGTCATAAATTCTGCTAAGCGAATGACAGTCACTAAATCTGCTTCTAATCTCATCCTAAGCAAGTATTTAAGACAATAGATCACCTATTACACCGAGACTCTTCTAACCTACCTTCAATTCAAATCAACTCTCAATATGCAAATTTTATGTAAATTTGTAAATATGTTCAGGACCTCTATTTTGATATAAATATTCATTGCTATTACACTGACTCTTCTCCCCTACCTTCAATTCAAAGCTCAATATGCAAATTTTTATGTAAATTTGTAATGTTCCAGGACCTTTCTATTTTCATATCAATATTTATTGCTATTACATCCGAGACTCTTTTCCCTACCTTCAATTCAAATCAACTCTCAATATGCAAATTTTATGTAAATTTGTAATATGTTCCAGGACCTCTCTATTTTCATATCAATATTCATTACTATTACACCGAGACTTTTCCCTACCTTCAATTCAAAACAACTCTCAAACTGCAAATTTTTGATGTAAATTTGTAATGTTCCAGGACCTCTCTATTTTCATATGAATATTCATTGCTCTGTAGACAATATAAAGCAGACAAACAGACCACTTGAAAGATAATTTTCAAAAGTATCTTCTGCCAAATAGTTTGTTTGTTTGTTTGATGAGGGCTTAACGGCACCACAACATCAGGAAGTATAAATACTGCACTTCAGTCTAGCCTGCCCTTCATACAGCATGAACTGGCATTAATACACTTTCACTTCTTAAGATCCACCTTACAACCATAGACGTATATATTTGTTTGTTTGTTTGATGAGGGTTTTACAGCACCATGACAACGAGGGTCAAATTGTGCCTGAGAGGTCAGATTATTCTAGAGGTAGGAAAGGAAACAAGAGGGAGAATGAGATAAATTCAAGAACAAAAAGTCAGAAAGCTGTGATCGAGAGAGGCGGTGCATGGGTGAAACAAAAACAAAGTAGACAGGTGGTGGAGGAGAATTAAATATGGTTGTAGAGGGAAGCATGATGAAGGAAGGAGATCATTTTATCCGGAGGATTTTTCTGGAAGAAGTCAGCAATTGCGTTGTGGGGAGCGAGGGAAGCTCTGGGAAGGTTGTACAGGGGGCAAGCAAGGGAACGTGATGGATTGTGAGGGGGCAGTAATGGAGAATGCTGAGCTCGACTTTTAGAAATATAGGTGGCTTCATTCATTGACTGAGCTCAGCATGATCTGTTTATACTTGTATGCCTACAACTCACCCCCCCCCCCCCTCCACGACTTCCCATTATCCACTTTACAACCATAGAAGTATATAACAAAAAATGCTGGGCTCAACTTTCAGAAATACATGGTGGCTTCATTCATTGACCGAGCTCAGCATGATCTGTTTATACTTTTATGCCTACAACTCACCCGCCCTCCTCGACTTTCTATGATCCACTTTACAACCATAGAAGTATATAAACAGAAAATGCTGAGATCAACTTTTAGAAATACATGGTGGCTTCATTCATTAGCCGAGCTCAGCATAATCTGTTTATACTTTTATGCCTAAATACATGATCCACTTTGCAACCATGAAAATGCTGGGCTCAACTTTCAGAAATACATGGTGGCTTCATTCATTGACCGATCTCAGCATAATCTGTTTATACTTTTATGCCTACAACTCACCCCCCTTCCTCGACTTCCTATGATCCACTTTACAACCATAGAAGAATATAAACAGAAAATGCTGGGCTCAACTTTCAGAAATACATGGTGGCTTTACACATCGACCAAGCTCGACATCTTCCGTTTATACTTCTATGCTTATAACTGATTCCCCATCCCCTATTAATGTAGCTCTGCAACAAATGCACTTAATTCCACTTACGCAAATGTTTAATATGGACAACTTACTACAGTTTTTTGGTAGAAAATAGCTCATTCACCTTGAGCTTATATTGTATTATATTATTACGTCCCAATGAAGTTGGGCAGAGGTTATGTTTGCTTGTTTTGTCTGTTTGTTTGCCATCAAGATATCTTCAGAACAGATGAATGGATTTGGATTAAATTGTGTGTGTCTTGTGTTTGCTGCTTAAGGAAGAGGTGATTTAAATCAGAGACATATTGGAACAGGGGAAGGGCACAAATGGAGGGGTGTTGATATTTTGGGATGAGATCTGTCAAGACAAGTTCTAGTTCAAACATTCCAATGGAATGTGCTGAACAATTAATTCATGCTCTGAAACGATTTCCAAAGAATCCGTTTTCTGGACTCTAAAGAAAATTAAATCTAGTAGTTGGGTATCAAAGAATCTTGACAACTAAGATGATCTAAAATCTATTGTTCAATTTTGAATGCTTAAAGAAAAACTCCCGTGAATTTTCATTTTCATATATATGAAAGATGAAATGTGTAAAACAAGCATGTTGGTATTTTATTTCCTTCAAGAATTATTGCATGTCAAAGATTTCACCAGTGTGTTAGAAAGTGCCTTTCAGGTATAAGGATGTTTCAGGATACGTCATGAGGTCACATGACTTTGTTTACAATGCCATTTTGTTTGTTTGTTCGATGAGGGCTTAACGGTACCACGACAAAGAGGGTCAAATTGTGCCTGAGAGGTTAGATCATTCTAGAGTTAAGAAGGGAAAAAAAACGGGGGAGAATTAGAGAAATACGAGAACTATAAGTCAGAAAGCATGGATCGAGAGGAGGCATGGGTGAAACAAAAACAAAGTAGAGAGGGGAGGGGGTGGAAGAGGAGGACCAAATATGGTTGTAAAGGGAAGCAAGGTGAAGGAGGAGATAATTTTATCTGGAGGGTTTTTCTGGAAGAACTCAGCAATTGATTTGTAGGGAGCAAGGGAAGCTCTGGGAAGGTTGTACAGGGGGCAAGCAAGGATAACGTGATGGATTGTGAGGGTGCAGTGGCAATTGTTGCAGGGGGTTGGGGGAGCCAAGAAGGAGGTGGGAGTGAGTGAGGTAGGTGTGACCAATTCTAAGACGGGTGATATGAACGTTGTCGATACGAGAGAGGTTGTTGATGGTGGATTTGATCGGAATTGTTGGTTGGATGACATGGAGTTTGTTATCAATTTGGGAGTTCCATGAGGTTTACCAGCAGTCACGAACAAGGGAAGCGATAGGCGGTTTGATGTCAGAGAGGGTCTTGGGAAAAGGGGAAGGGAGGAGGTTGAGGGCAAGCTTAGCGGCTGCATCAGCCCTGTCATTGCCAGGAATGCCAACATGGCTGGGTATCCAAAAGAAAAAAGGACTTTTCCTGCAGAGGGTGGGAGAAAGGAGTTTTCGGAGGAGGAGGTGGCATGTGAGGTTATCCCATTTAAGATTGAGTAAAGAAGTAAGAACATCCTTTGAGTCAGAGAAAATGGCAAAGTGGCTGAGTGAAGAGTACTCAATAAAGTTGAGGGTGAGGAGAATGGCCTTAGCCTCGGCTAAAAAGATGGATGAGTAGTCGGGAAGTTTGCTACTGAGGGTGATGTCTTGGATGATGGCAGCAGCAGCTGTCTTGTTGCCTTCTTTGGAGCCATCAGTATAGATGGAGGTATAAATTGAGAGTTGGTCTCTGATTTGGTTGTGGAGATTGATGAAGAGGTTAGGGTGGGTTTAAGTTTTGTGATGAGTGGAGGGGTCTAGGTGGACAGAAGGGGAAATGAGATATTAACATGGTTTTTTACCAATCTGTTTCTTAAAGTTTCTAACAAATACATACAAACTTGGATTTGCCTTGATGATATCACATTGTGCACTGTGAGTTACAATTGAACACACTCATGTAATTTTTGAAATGCAATAATTCCTTCAACCCTTACTCTACCGGCACTTTTTTGAAAATGCGCTCGGGAGGCGGGGCCAAAGACGGGGCACCCAAAACAGCGATAATATCGCCGCGTGGTATAGTAAGGGTTAAAGTGCAATAGTTCACAGAATTATTCCTTTAAGAGATTTGCCAGGTCGGAAAACAAATTTGCACAAACTGTATGCATTTTCAATCATTTGTCAATATTTGGCCAACATACATGCATACTTGAATTTTTGTTTGTTTTCTAATCATTTAAACTAACAAGCAAAATGGAAAGAATCATCAAAAATGATATTAACGCAGGACTCCCTATAAATGATTAATTGTCAAGTTAATATAAGATGAAATACCAACGAATTCCTGAGTGTTCTTATGTTTGTTTGTTTGTTTGATGAGGGCTTAATGACACCACGACAACGAGGGTCAAATTGTGCCTGAGAGGTCAGATCAATCTAGAGGTAGGAAGGAAAGGAAACAGGGGGAGAATGAAAGAAATTCAAGAACAAAAAGTCAGAAAGCTGTGATCGAGAGGGGAGGTGCATGGTTGAAACAAAAACAAAGTAGAGAGGGGGTGGAAGAGGAGAATTAAATATGGTTGTAGAGGGAAGCATGAAGAAAGGAGATAATTTTCTCCGGAGGATTTTTCTGGAAGAACTCGGCAATTGAGTTGTGGGGAGCACGGGAAGCTCCGGGAAGGTTGTACAGGGGGCAAGCAAGGAGAACGTGATGGACTGTGAGGGTGCAGTGGCAATTGTTGCAGAGGGCTTGGGGGAGCCAATAAGGAGGTGGGAGTGAGTGAGGTAGGTGTGACCAATTCTAAGACGGATAATATGAACGTTGTTGAAAAAGGGGTAGGGAGGAGGTTGAGGGCAAGCTTAGCGGCTGCATCAGCCCTGTCATTGCCAGGGATGCCAACATGGCTGGGTGTCCAGAAGAAAATAACATACTCTGGCATACAGGTGGATACTGGAAAACAAGAATGGGAGTGCCCGGGGAGAGCGTTTCAACTTCATAAACACTTACAATTTATTGCTAAAAGAAATGAATTGTTTACGCAAGTGCATACTATGTGGAAGCGTTTTGATCTAGATCGTAACAATTTTTCTAAAGACTGATAAACAAAATTTTAAACATGGATTTTGTTTTTATATTTTGCTCCAAAACTATTATAAATGGTCAGTCCTAAATTAGGGGGTCACCCGGTCACTCAAAGCGCATCCTGGATCCGCGTCTCTGGCAGTATCACTTATCTTATCTCAGATACTATCGAAGCTTTCCGCAATATTTAGAATTTGTCAGAACAAAAGAAGAACATGACATTAAGAATGATCAAACAAAAAAGAGAGTGGATGAGTGGTTAAGGAGTCATGCTCATATATGCAGAGATACCTAATTCCAATCCCATTGACAGGATTGTGTTGTGTCCTTGAGCAAGACACTTTACTCTACTTGCCTCATGTCCACTCAGCTTTAAATGAGTACCAGCATTGCTGGGGAGTTAACCTATCCAGGCAGAGTCATCTCATATTTTGATGCCAAGGAAACCTGGGGATAAGCATCGGTCGGATTAACCTTAGTAAGGATTTAATGTAGCTTTAAAAAATAAAAAAAGCATTCGTGCGTTTTAACTGTGGAATTTTTATGGTGTTACGATATAAGTACAGGTTGGGTAAGTAAATGAAATGAACACCTACAATGAATGATGGTAATCCTCAACACCAAATTCTAGATGCACAAAATTTCATCATTTGTCAACATATCAAATGTCAAAGAAGGTCAGCACTGTTTTTCTGCCAATTGGCCTTCTACAAATCTATACCACGTTTCACCAATTGTTAAGTGACCCTATCCAGGGTTATCATGACCTATTTTCAATGTGGGGAGCAACACTTGATAAAGGTCAAGTGGCTATGAGATCAAATACAGATTTTCCTTCCAAAAAGGTACCACATATTATTTTGAAGGGGTGAGCCCTGGCCATAACGGCACTACAATTCAGTTTCTTCATTGTTTCTTTTTACTGTTTCTCTTTTCCCCTCTTTTTATATCCTTAATCTCCTTCTATCTGTTTGTTTGATGAGGTTTTAATGGCACCACGACAACTCTGTGCCTTTGTATAAATATCCTGGCACTATGTAGATCAACCTTATCACCAGAAAATGTACAATGATATATATCAAATTTGGCTAGTGACATAATATAATTTAGAATCTTCAGAAAATTCAGAATAACACACATGAACTAAAGTATTGACTTCAGTCTGCCTAAAGGAAAAAGATCGTACTTGTTACCATTTTTCTTTTTAAAAACACTGTTGCAACTAAGGATGCAGTTGATAAGCTGATATTGGAATGACTTGAGCTTAGTGCTGTGCGTTGATAAGAAAGGATGTAAATTAAAGGATTAGCTCAGGGGTCAAAGCCTATATGCAAAAAGACTTCAAAAGAAACAAAATGGTAAAGAAAGCATTCAAAAATCTTTTTCCCTTAAGGAGATCAAGTTTGGTATCATTTATGTAGAAACAACTGAAATCAGACTAGTTGTGATGTTACAGCCTCAGATTCCTCAAAACCTTTATGTGAAATGTCTTTCAGTGAAATGCCTGCGTAGAACTGAATTTTGTGCGCTAGGCCTGGCTATAGGTATGGGTGTGTACACAAGTTAGAGAAAGAGCAACACATGCGAGAAAATTTCACGGGCATTTTTGCATCCGTATGTACAGTGCAGGCTTTCGACTGCACTAACTGAGCATTGTAATTTCAACGCGTTTAAACATGGTATGCGTATGCTTGTGCCATGAGCGTAAGATATTTCAAATATTGCCAAGCTATTTTAGAGGCGTAGTACATCTTATTTGTACACGCGCACATGTACATGCGCTGGCATTACATGTATTGTTCAGAGCGTTCCACAATTTTGAACAAACTGAGCAAAAATTGTTGTCTTTTTTTTCCATGCTTGGAATGTTGGCCATCTATCGTTGTCGTTTCTTTCCAACTTATCCACTGCAACTGGAAACAAACTGAAGTAAGTCTGTTTGATTTTTCAGTGAGAAGGGAGATGATTTTGATATCGAAAATAAATGCTCCCCAAAAAATCTGGGACCTTTTTTTGCAGACGTCTTAAATCCCATTGACTTTTGTTTAGAGTATGGCGCAACAATGGACATGGGTACATACCCAAATTGGTAGATGTGGAGATCTGCTCTATTTGGGTACGTGGACTCGTACTATTTTTCAATCAATTCCCACACAAAAATTGTAGAACCCTAATCTTCTGACGATACAAGCACTAAAATGGCTACATTGTCATAACAACCAACTTACCCTTGTTCTGACACATCTCCCCCCACCTCTTCAGCATACTACTGATGGTCTGCAGGTTCTGAGAGGGGTTAATATTGGACTTTGAGGACGCGGTCATATCGGTGGTGGTGTTAGACTGGACTTCGTAGATGATGGGGACTATCTCTGACTGGGGTTCTTGTCCGGCAGAGGGCGGAGCACCAATAAATGTCAGTTTGATCTGGGAAATAAATAAACAGAGATTAGATTAAAGGCACATGGAAGAGTAACTATCTCTTTATTAATTAAAAGGGTATAGCAATTTCAGCAGATCAGTTTTTGAATTTTGAAAATAGCATATTTAGTTTTTAAGTTATTGCTTAACAAAGTTTGATCAGTTTTTAATTCATGTTAAAGTTGACATGACTAGGTAGACAGCTCAAAACCTTCATGAAATTGTTTTATTTCATTTGTTTGTTTGTTTGATGAAGGCTTAATGATACCACAACAGTGAGGGTTAAATTGTGCCTTAGAGGTTAGATCATTCCAGAGGTAGGAAGAAAAGAAAGTAGGAGTCTGAGAGAAGTATGGGGACTACTAGTAAAAAAAAAATACTATACTCTTGCATGCGAGATAAGCATTCAATTTTGGGGGACCCCTAAAAATATGCCCTTAGTTTTCGGTCTAGTGCTCCTTTAAAAAAGTGGAAACTGGACAGCATGTGATGGAGATTGTAATTATTTTTTGAAATATTTTGCTCCTAAAAATTCTAAATGGTCATACCCACTTTTTGATAGTGACTTATATGGAGCAAGGAGCATGCCTGAGCACCCTTAGATCCTATCTATTCATGATATGTTACTAGAACCATATCATGGTTGGGGTAAGAATCTCGGCGATGTTGTTACATTGCCTTAGTTCAAAGACAACACCAAGCAAATTTTGACTTCTACTTACAAAGAAAATCATCTTTTTAGGATATATTCAAGGACTAGTTAAGAAGTCAAACAAGTTTATCTTAAATGAAAGAGGACTTTAAAAGAAACAAATTAGTGAAGATAGCATTCAAAAAATCTTATTCCATTATGGAGATATTAAAGGATTAGTTCAGGGGTCAAGCAAGTCTATTTTATATGAAAGAAGACTTTAAAAGAAACAAAATGGTGAAGATAGCATTCAAAAATCTTATTCTGTTAAGGAACTAGTTCAGTGGTCAAGCATGTCCATCTTATATGAAAAAGGACTTCAAAAGAAACAAAATAGTGAAGAAAGCATTCAAAAAATCTTATTCCATCCTCACCATTTTGTTTCTTTTGAAGTCCTCTTTCATATAAGATGGACTTGCTTGACCCCTGAACTAATCCGTTAATAATCTTGGCGATGTCCTAGCTAATTCAAAGACAAGAGCATGCAAAACTTGTACTTACAAAGAAGAGAATTTTAGTTTTGATGACAATCGCTGGGGCTCCTGGAAGGGATACAGAGACATCGCTTGGATGAACCGTCAGACACCACTCTATTAACCACTTGAGTTTGCGGTCCGGGAAGAGCTCCAGGCGTAGGAGAGCGATGATGTCATGCATCACATGTTGCGGTGCATGTAGCAGACGCAAGAAGGCAGTCAAGGCGCTGCACTTAAAGGGTGCGCAAGCCACCTGCAAAAAAATATCATTCAGTAAAGAACAAAATACAAAAATATTTGCCTTTTAGTTTCAATCATAAGTGTAGGAACTGCAGGGGGGGGGGACTGGGGGAACAGGGGGGACAGGTGAACGTACCCACCTTTTTGAAAAATGACAAAAATGCCGCTTTTAAAAATGAAAAGTGCCCCAGAATTACTGTCTCAATAGTAAGAAATGGGCTCCTTGTGTCAGCCCTATGTACGGGAGAAATGTGTCCCTATTGGATTAGGGCCCCTTTGTAAAAATGAAGTGCCCCTTTTACTTTACATTGTTGTTTTGGGCTCACTTATTCTATCTACAGATTGGGATGGGGGACATATGACTTGAAAAGTGTCCCCTAAAAGTTCCTCCTTGCCCCCTTCCCCACTTCCCCCTCTCACACCTACACACACACTTTTTGAAAGCTTCCTACACCTCCTGGCTTTAACTTAAATGAAATTATAAATATATCATTAGGGGAAACGATCTTCTTTTTTCCCCTTCCAAACACACAAAAATCATTTGTATTTTAATATATATATATAAGTATAGATATTCTAATCTGCTCGAAATAAATTGTTGTCATTTTCACACAACTTATCTAGGTACTATTATTATTGTAACCTGAATGGAATATAAGTTAAAGGGCTATTGTTATTGTAACCTAAATGGAACATAAGTTAAAGGGCTATTGTTATTGTAACCTAAATGGAAGATAAATTAAAGGGCTATTGTTATTGTAACCTAAATGGAACATAAGTTAAAGGGCTATTGTTATTGTAACCTAAATTGAACATAAGTTAAAGGGCTATTGTTATTGTAATCAAATGGAACATAAGTTAAAGGGCTATTGTTATTGTAGCCTAAATGGAACATAAGTTAAAGGGCTATTGTTATTGTAGCCTAAATGGAACATAAGTTAAAGGGCTATTGTTATTGTAACCTAAATGGAACATAAGTTAAAGGGCTATTGTTATTGTAACCTAAATGGAACATAAGTTAAAGGGTGTACAAGTCTGACATTATCCTTATTTCATATGATAGAATTGAAAATAACACAATTTTCTAACTACATTTCATTTTCATACCTCCCATGATAATCTAACACATTTTTTTGTAATTATAAAAAATAATAATAATGCTACTACTATGAGAGCCACAATTATGATTTTAGAACATGCAAAAAATGATGTCATCAACCTAACAGGAGGATGTTGAATGCTTTATATTTCTTTAAAATCTCTCTCAAGTTTTCTAGCCTATGAAATAATTGTTTTCCTTTTGTAAGGGTCAAGGCAATTTTTGTGTAAACAAATTAAAAAATAATCCAAACATCCTTTTAAAACTTTTGTGTCACTTCTGTTTGGAATAAAAAACCTTGATACAATTTATAAAGAAATACATTATGCATATTAAGAGATGAATATTCATATATTCTGTAAAGCAATTAACCCTCGGCAATCGCGTTTGTTTTGTGGTCGCCAACTCAGAAATAACTGGCCATCATGTTCCCTCATTTCCAAAATTTTGATAGCCAAAATACTTAAGTTACTCACTCGCCAGTACAAAAAACTGTTTTAGATTATAATTTTGAATAATAAAAAAAAAACCCTTCTTTTTTGATGGTTTTCTTGTATGAATAATTTAATTCCATACTTGAATGACAACTCTTTTTAATTTCATAAATAAACAGAATTATTATCAAAAGTAAAGACTGATCAAAAGTAAAGACTGATCAAAAGTAAAGACTGATCAAAAGTAAAGACTGATCAAAAGTAAAGACTGATCAAAAGTAAAGACTGATCAAAAGTAAAGACTGATCAAAAGTAAAGACTGATCAAAAGTAAAGACTGATCAAAAGTAAAGACTGATCAAAAGTAAAGACTGATCAAAAGTAAAGACTGATCAAAAGTAAAGACTGATCAAAAGTAAAGACTGATCAAAAGTAAAGACTGATCAAAAGTAAAGACTGATCAAAAGTAAAGACTGATCAAAAGTAAAGACTGATCAAAAGTAAAGACTGATCAAAGTAAAGACTGATCAAAAGTAAAGACTGATCAAAAGTAAAGACTGATCAAAAGTAAAGACTGATCAAAAGTAAAGACTGATCAAAAGTAAAGACTGATCAAAAGTAAAGACTGATCAAAAGTAAAGACTGATCAAAAGTAAAGACTGATCAAAAGTAAAGACTGATCAAAAGTAAAGACTGATCAAAAGTAAAGACTGATCAAAAGTAAAGACTAATCAAAAGTAAAGACTGATCAAAAGTAAAGACTTATCGCAAAGCAAATAATCTGATCATTTTCCATCTTTTTCAGGCACATCTCTAACTGGCTAACGGGACTATGTACACCCTTATGTAATGATACTGTTGCTGAAAGTGATATGATATCGTATTCAAATTGTATCGGCACCATGGGGCTTGTGGGGACAAAAAAATCAGAATTACAACAGCCAATAATTTTAGGGCAGTAAAGAAAAGGAGATTAAAAGTTTTCATCGCCATTGTCGCCATTGAGAAATTGTCGCGAGTTGAAAGCAACCAATGTTGTGCAGATTTTGTTGTGAATTCTTGCTCTATATTTGTTGGCAATTGTCGAGGGTTGAAAGTAACCAATGTTGTGCAGATTTTGTTGTGAATTCCTGCTATATACTTGTTGGCTTTTAAAGCAATGTTGTTGCCCCTATATATATAAACAGGTCATATTCATGACTGACATAATAAAAATAGTGGTTTCTGAGTTATAGCTAATCAAAGTTTGAAGAAAATCAATTATGCATGCAAAAGTTGTGATGTAAGACAGAGAGAGCAGCACAAAATCTTTAATGTCATTCTTTAAAATTCTGTCCTAAATTTCAGTTACTGAAAATCATCAGTTCCCCCGCTTAAATTTGATAGAAATGAAAATACAAATTCTACCAAGATCTCTTATTTTAATTTTTTAAGGCCTTATTATAATAACTTATATTATGCAAATATGCTTTGTGACATCACAAAGAGATAACCTATGGATGTTAACCAATGTATTGATAGAATAGATGGAGATGAAAACCTGTTCATCATATTCGACTTCTCCCATTCAAATAACATTGGTTAACATCCATAGGTTATTTCTTTGTGATGTCACAATGTATATTTGCATGATATAAGTTATTATAATAAGGCCTTAATTTTTTTTCTTATATAACAGATCTTGGTGGAAAATGTATTGAAAAACAATAAGTTAATGTAGGGAAATTCATAGGTTATCTCTTTATGTCAAAAAATTGATTTACGTAATCTATTCTAATAAATCCTTTAAAACATGTCAATGGTCAATTGTTAACTGATTTTGGTGGAGCTCTTTGCTATTTTCATGGTTTATATCGGATTTTCTTCCAACTTAACTCAAATTGTTACTACCTGTCCATAGATATATTGAACAATTTATAGAACAATCTATAGAACAATCTATAACACAATCTATAGAACATTCTATAGAACAATCTATAGAACAATCTATAAAACAAACATTCTATAGAACATTCTATATTGAACAATCTATAGAACAATTCTATAGAATAATCTATAAGACAATCTGTAGAACAACCTATAGAACAATCTATAGTCCAATCTATAGAACATTCTACAGAACAATCTATAGAACATTCTATAGAATAATCTTCTAAACAATCTATTGAATAATCTATAGAACATCCATAGAACAATCTATAGAACATTCTATAGAACAATATATTAAACAATTTATTGAACAATCTATAGAACATTCTATAGAACAATCTATGGAACAATTTATTGAACAATCTATACAACAATCTATAGAACAATCTATAGAACATTCTATAGAACAATCTATAGAACAATCTACAGAACAATCTATAGAACAATCTATAGAACAATCTATAGAACAATCTATAGAACATTCTATAGAACAATCTATTAAACAATCTATAGAACAATCTATATAACAATCTATAGAACAATTTATTGAACAATCTATAGAACATTCTATAGAACAATCTATAGAACATTCTATAGAACAATCTACAGAACAATCTATAGAACAATCTATACAACAATCTATAGAACAATCTATAGAACATTCTATAGAACAATCTATTAAACAATCTATAGAACATTCTATAGAACAATCTATAGAACAATTTATTGAACAATCTATAGAACAATCTATAGAACAATCTACAGAACAATCTATAGAACAATCTATAAAACAATCAACAGAACAATCTATAGAACAATCTACAGAACAATCTATAGAACAATCTATAAAACAATCTATAGAACAATCTGTAGAACAATCTACAGAACACAATCTATAGAACATTCTATAGAACAATCTATAGAACAATCTATAAAATAATCTATAGAACAATCTATAGAACAACCTATAAAACAATCCATAGAACAATCTATAAAACAATTTATTGAACAATCTATAGAACAATCTACAGAACAATCTATAGAACAATCTATAAAACAATCTATAGAACAATCTGTAGAACAATCTACAGAACAATCTATAGAACAATCTATAGAACATTCTATAGAACAATCTATAGAACAATCTATAAAACAATCTATAGAACAATCTATAGAACAATCTATACAACAATCTATAGAACATTCTATAGAACAATCTATAGAACAATCTATAAAACAATTTATTGAACAATCTATAGAACAATCTACAGAACAATCTATAGAACAATCTATCAAACAATCTATAGAACAATCTGTAGAACAATCTACAGAACAATCTATAGAACAATCTATAAAACATTATATAGAACAATCTATAGAACAATCTATAAAACAATCTATAGAACAATCTATAGAACAATCTATACAACAATCTATAGAACATTCTATAGAACAATCTATAGAACAATCTATAAAACAATTTATTGAACAATCTATAGAACAATCTACAGAACAATCTATAAAACAATCCATAGAACATTCTATAGAACAATCTATAGAACAATCTATACAACAATCTATAGAACATTCTATAGAACAATCTATAGAACAATCTATAAAACAATTTATTGAACAATCTACAGAACAATCTATAGAACAATCTATACAACAATCTATAGAACAATCTATAGAACATTCTATAGAACAATCTATTAAACAATCTATAGAACATTCTATAGAACAATCTATAGAACAATTTATTGAACAATCTATAGAACAATCTATAGAACATTCTATAGAACAATCTATAGAACAATCTATAAAACAATCTACAGAACAATCTACAGAACAATCTATAGAACAATCTATACAACAATCTATAGAACAATCTATAGAACATTCTATAGAACAATCTATTAAACAATCTATAGAACATTCTATAGAACAATCTATAGAACAATTTCTTGAACAATCTATAGAACAATCTATAGAACATTCTATAGAACAATCTATAGAACATTCTATAGAACAATCTACATAACAATCTATAGAACAATCTATACAACAATCTATAGAACAATCTATTAAACAATCTATAGAACAATTTATTGAACAATCTATAGAACAATCTATAGAACATTCTATAGAACAATCTATAGAACAATCTATAAAACAATCTATAGAACAATCTATAGAACAACCTATAAAACAATCCATAGAACAATCTATCAAACAATTTATTGAACAATCTACAGAACAATCTATAGAACAATCTATAGAACAATCTACAGAACAATCTATAGAACAATCTACAGAACAATCTATAGAACAATCTATAAAACAATCTATAGAACAATCTATAGAACAATCTATTAAACAATCTATAGAACATTCTATTGAAAAATCTATAGAATAATCTATAAAACAATCTATAGAACAATCTATACAACAATCTATAGAACAATCTATAGAACAATCTATAGAACAATCTATAAAACAATCTATAGAACAATCTATAGAACAACCTATAAAACAATCCATAGAACAATCTATAAAACAATTTATTGAACAATCTATAGAACAATCTATAGAACAATCTATAGAACAATCTATAAAACAATCTACAGAACAATCTATAGAACAATCTACAGAACAATCTATAGAACAATCTATAAAACAATCTATAGAACAATCTGTAGAACAATCTACAGAACAATCTATACAACATTCTATAGAACAATCTATAGAACAATCTATAAAACAATCTATAGAACAATCTATAGAACAACCTATAAAACAATCCATAGAACAATTTATAAAACAATTTATTGAACAATCTATAGAACAATCTACAGAACAATCTATAGAACAATCTATAAAACAATCTATAGAATCTGTAGAACAATCTACAGAACAATCTATAGAACAATCTATAGAACATTCTATAGAACAATCTATAGAACAATCTATAAAACAATCTATAGAACAATCTATAGAACAATCTATACAACAATCTATAGAACATTCTATAGAACAATCTATAGAACAATCTATAAAACAATTTATAAAACAATCTATAGAACAATCTGTAGAACAATCTACAGAACAATCTATAGAACATTCTATAGAACAATCTATAGAACAATCTATAAAACAATCTATAGAACAACCTATAAAACAATCCATAGAACAATCTATAAAACAATTTATTGAACAATCTATAGAACAATCTACAGAACAATCTATAGAACAATCTATAGAACAATCTATAAAACAATCTACAGAACAATCTATAGAACAATCTACAGAACAATCTATAGAACAATCTATAAAACAATCTATAGAACAATCTGTAGAACAATCTACAGAACAATCTATAGAACATTCTATAGAACAATCTATAGAACAATCTATAAAACAATCTATAGAACAATCTATAGAACAACCTATAAAACAATCCATAGAACAATCTATAAAACAATCTATAGAACAATCTGTAGAACAATCTACAGAACAATCTATAGAACAATCTATAGAACATTCTATAGAACAATCTATAGAACAATCTATAGAACAATCTATAGAACAATCTATACAACAATCTATAGAACATTCTATAGAACAATCTATAGAACAATCTATAAAACAATTTATTGAACAATATATAGAACAATCTACAGAACAATCTATAGAACAATCTATAAAACAATCTATAGAACAATCTGTAGAACAATCTACAGAACAATCTATAGAACAATCTATAAAACATTATATAGAACAATCTATAGAACAATCTATAAAACAATCTATAGAACAATCTATAGAACAATCTATACAACAATCTATAGAACATTCTATAGAACAATCTATAGAACAATCTATAAAACAATTTATTGAACAATCTATAGAACAATCTACAGAACAACCTATAAAACAATCCATAGAACATTCTATAGAACAATCTATAGAACAATCTATAAAACAATTTATTGAACAATCTATAGAACAATCTACAGAACAATCTATAGAACAATCTATAGAAGAACAATCTATAGAACAATCTACAGAACAATCTATAGAACAATCTATAAAACAATCTATAGAACAATCTGTAGAACAATCTACAGAACAATCTATAGAACAATCTATAAAACAATCTATAGAACAATCTGTAGAACAATCTATACAACAATCTATAGAACATTCTATAGAACAATCTATAGAACAATCTATAAAACAATCTATAAAACAATCTATAGAACAATCTGTAGAACAATCTACAGAACAATCTATAGAACAATCTATAAAACAATCTACAGAACAATCTATAGAACAATCTATAGAACAATCTATAAAACAATCTA
Source organism: Chiridota heheva (assembly GCA_020152595.1). NCBI lineage: Eukaryota > Metazoa > Echinodermata > Holothuroidea > Apodida > Chiridotidae > Chiridota > Chiridota heheva. Next base: position 911,691 of record JAIGNY010001477.1, on the reverse strand, counting down.
TAGAACAATCTACAGAACAATCTACAGAACAATCTACAGAACAATCTATAGAACAATCTATAGAACATTCTATAGAACAATCTATAGAAAATTCTATTCAATTCTGTATTCTTCGAGGTAGCATCATACAATTTCTATGGAGTTTTTACATTGTCATGACCTGTGCATTGAATACTGTTAATGCATGACCTTGATTATTTGGTTTATTCCATTTAAAAAAAGGTTACTTTTTTAATAAAGGGATAAAATACATGTAAACTTTTTTTCATTCTCTTTATTTTTATTTTTTTTAAGCATTTTAAACACTCTAACACAAAAAGTTTATAAAAAGATTAATGCTTCAGCATCGTGTTTATATGCATATCTAATGCATGGTTCAAAGGACTTTGCACTCGTGAATGACCCCCTTAAAGTCAGGCCATTCCACTCAGGTCAAAGTCCTTTGCCCTATGCATTAAATATGCATATAAACACTCTACCTCAACATTAATCTTTAATTAGTTCCTTCACCAAAAAAATTATTGATAGGGAAAAATCCTAGTATAGCGGAAAATTGCTATATACAGATTAATGAAATAAGTTTACAATACTTTTCTTAGTTTATTCATTTCAATTTATTCTTTAAAAAAACAAAAAACATTTGGCACAAAATATTTAACAAAAGTATTTGGAAATATTTTAAAAAAAAATTACTATATCATCAAAAATCTTAACATTTTAAAGTAATTTTAATAACAGAATATAGTTGTACTTCAGGAAACTACCGCTATACTAGGATTTCACCAATAGTCTTCTTCAACATATTGAAAAAAAATAAAACATCAATCATGAATGAGTTCTCGGTATCTGTGTTAATTTTCTGTTTTATTACTTCCTTCGCAAACATAGTCCATTAATAACGATCTAATTATAACCCAGTAGACTACAAAGAAAGCGGGTAAATAAACCGGTCCCCTATTATGCCTCAATTATAGGTTGTGTAAATTTACAGTTCGCCATATCAAACCAGATTTGGTGATTACTTTAAACATAAAAGAAAACATATGGGATCCCGATGGTAAGAAAGGGAAATACTTTTAAGAGTGCTTGAAGACAATTCATTTGGTCAGTTTCTTTACTAGCTCACAAATTGGTTTGGGCTTTTAAAGGTACTGCAACAGGACAGTCTTTTAGGGCAAGTCTTTAAGGACAGTCTTTTTAGGACAGTCTTTTAGGACAGTCTTTCAGGACAGTCTTTTAGGACAGTCTTTCAGGACAGTCTTTCAGGACAGTCTTTCAGGACAGTCTTTCAGGACAGTCTTTTAGGACAGTCTTTCAGGACAGTCTTTTAGGACAGTCTTTCAGGACAGTCTTTAAGGACAGTCTTTTTAGGACAGTCTTTTAGGACAGTCTTTCAGGACAGTCTTTTAGGACAGTCTTTCAGGACAGTCTTTCAGGACAGTCTTTCAGGACAGTCATTCAGGACAGTCTTTCAGGACAGTCTTTCAGGACAGTCTTTCAGGACAGTCTTTCAGGACAGTCTTTCAGGACAGTCTTTCAGGACAGTCTTTTAGGACAGTCTTTTGAGACATTCTTTCGGGACAGCCTTTTAGGACAGTCATTCTTTTAGGAGTCTTTTAGGACAGTCTTTCAGGACAGTCTTTCGGGACAGTCTTTTGGGACAGTCTTTTGGGACAGTCATTTAGGACATTCTTTTAGGACAGTCTTTCAGGACAGTCTTTCAGGACAGTCATTCAGGACAGTCTTTCAGGACAGTCTTTCAGGACAGTCTTTCAGGACAGTCTTTCAGGACAGTCTTTCAGGACAGCCTTTCAGGACAGTCTTTTAGGACAGTCTTTTGAGACATTCTTTCGGGACAGCCTTTTAGGACAGTCATTCTTTTAGGAGTCTTTTAGGACAGTCTTTCAGGACAGTCTTTCGGGACAGTCTTTTGGGACAGTCATTTAGGACATTCTTTTAGGAGTCTTTCAGGACAGTCTTTCAGGACAGTCTTTTAGGACAGTCTTTTAGTGGTCACAATAGCACTAAGAGTTTAATCAAAGTTTGAAAAAAAATTCAGCCTGTGCAAAAATGATGATATGTGAACAGGAATACAGCTAAAATTCTTCTATGTAATTCTTTATAATCCTTTCACGTTCCAATCACCAAATGTTCTCCAATTGCTTTCTAATGCTAAATCTGGGTCAAGGTTTATGATAATATCCAATTTTCTGTTCATTCTAGCCAACTTCTCCCATTCAAACCGTTTTGGGGAAGGACCAAAAAAAAAAAAATACGTTAACATAAGTAATTTTCTAGTTGTCCCATTCTGAGGTCATAAAATATTGCATATTTTATGCTAATTAGGTGTCTAAGTTTTTTGGATGCTGTAAAATGGTCAATGTTAACCGATTTTGATGGGATTCTTTGCTGCTTGCATGGTTTTTGGTATATTTTAAACCAATCAAGAGCCAGAGAGCATTTTGCTCCCTGTCCTTATACCTTTAATGCTTTATTTTCAGTTGATACAAACAGTGGAAGAAAAAAAAAGCATGAGATTGACAAGATGTACACTTCATCCTTTCCCCCATTTTTCTAATAATGGAAACTTTGCATCTTTGCTGTATTAACTAGTGCTCTCACGACATGGCTCTATTACATATCGATTGTCGTGGAGAAAAATATTGCAATATATCGTAGTATCATGATACTTTTCAAGAAAATTGACTCAAGACACAAATTGCTAATATCACTAAAGTTATATGATCATGGAGTTAAACATGACAGCGTGTGGTGAAGGAGCACAATTTTCAATTATTTTGCACGTTTTCAATGGCCTATAAAATTGATTTTTAGATTTAGTACCATAACGTAACAATTGTAATGTATGAAGCAGCCTAGCCTACTTGCGCGAAAATTTCTTAGTTGAGTATTAGTTTTTGGTATTGCGATATGTCGCAAGAGGCATATTTCATGTCGTGGGAAAAGAGTTAACGTGATATCGCGATGTCATGACAGCACTAGCTGTAACCCACAGTACACATTGGATCTGTTTTCATTATGAACATTAACCTTTATATGAATTTTCCCTTGAATTTTCATGTACAGTATATGACAGCGGACTATTAAAGAAACAATTTGGTGGAAAATCTTTTTTCGCTTAGTGGTTATTGCATCTCAAAGATTGTACAAGTGTGTTTAAAAGTGACCTCACAGTGTACAGAGTGATGTCATAAAGCCAAATCCAAGACAATTTTATTTGGGTGCATTTCTATGAAAATTGATTGCCTCTTCCCTAATTACTGGAAGCGTTTATTGTTTATTTATTGAGATGGGGTATAAAATACACTTTGTAAGAATGTGCTTTGCCCATCTGCCCAAGAACCTTCTCTAAGTAAAATCATTTTTGTTTTGTTTGATAGAAATGCATACAAATTGTCTTGGATCTGCCTTTATGATATCACATTTTACACTGCGCGGTCACTTTTCAACACACTCACACAATTTTTGAAATGCAATAACTCTTAAACGGAAAAAAAGTTTGTTTGTTTGATGAGGGCTTAACGGCACCATGACAGCGAGGGTCAAATTGTGCCTAGATCATTTCAGAGGTAGAAAGAAAAGAAAATAGGAGGAGTCTGAGAGAAGTACAGGGGCTAAAAGCCAGGAAGCTGTGATCGAAAGAGAAAGTGCAGGGGTGTAAAACCAGAACCAAAGGTTTTGTGGTTCTGATGCTTTTTTTTCATATGCTGATTGAATTGCATGTTTTGTATCAACTGTCATGTCATTGCATATCATGAAATATTCATTCTATGATATTTATTAATAAGCCATGACCAATATGCAGATCAATAAAATAGACATACCTATTGACAACACTAGCATGTGCACAATAATCAACAACATTATCATAGCAAATATGATGCAAAACAGACATAGGCTTGCTCATGTATCATATTTGAAGAAATTTACATTATATCCCATCTAACATTAATATGCATCATATCACCACCAAAACCAATCCGGCACATCCACAGACCTTTGGGCTATCTGTGTACTAAATATGACTTAAATCCAGTTTATCTTTCTTTAGGTTTACCCCACTAAGCGTAGCGGGGATATTTACGAGAGTTATACTTACCTTCCATGCTATAAATATGCAATCTGGTCACATGACCTGATTCTAACGAACTTCTAACAGACCTTAAAAACGTAGTGACCAGCCCAGTCTTGACCTCCATATAACCTCTACTAGCCCTCACTTCTTTTCAATGATTGTTATCACAACATCGCTAGAAATGGTCAAATTTTCTTTGATTGATTTAATCTTTTTCTAACAATTTTCTCCCTTGCAGCTTCTACCAGGCAGGTTCATTCGTCCCTTGAAGTTCAAGATGGAGACTGTTCACTCCATCCTCCCTCAATTGACAAGGGCCCTGTGGGCCACCTCCGTGGACTTCGTGGATGCATATCTACATGTGCCAATGCTCGAGGAACACAGGCGTTTTTTATTGTTCCAATTCGTGGCAGTTACGTACACGTTCAGGGCGTTACCCTTCGGGCTATCGACTGCCCCCAGGGTCTTCACCCGGATAACGAGAGTTCTAGCAGCCTTCCTACGAAAGCGAGGCATCAGAATCTTTATATACCTAGACGACTGGCTGATCGTCACAGTAGACGCAGCCACCGTCGCGGAACACACGAACGTAGTCATAAGAGTGGCACAGAACTTAGGGTGGGTGATCAACCTCGCCAAGTCCAATCTAGTTCCTTCTCAGACTCCCACTCCTCTGGAAGCAGTCCTGGATTTTACTCAAGGTTGTATACGACCGACGGAGGAGCGGATCCTAGCCGTGAAGGCAGAAGCCGACATCCTTCTCTCGCTACCGGCATCGCCGGCGAGAGCTTGGCTGGTATTCTCAGGATACCTAGCCAGCCTAGTAAATGTAGTCCCCATGTGCAGGTTTTACATGTGGGATCTACAATTTCATCTACTTGATTATCTCATCCTTTCAGCAAAATCATATTAAGCCCCGTCCACTACACATATTGATGAATATAAATGTTTTTAGACCATGAAAATGTACACACTAGCTAACATCAGAACTGTACCAAATATGAAACAAAACAGATATGCGGTTGTTAAAATATGAGCATTTCAAGATTTTACAAGCACTTTTCAGCAAAATCATATTAGGCCCGGCTTACTATGCATATTACTGAAATTTCACATTTTTATACCATGAATGTGTACACACTACCATGAATGTGTACACACTACCATGAATGTGCACACACTAGCTTACATCAAAACTGTACCAAATATGAAACAAAACAGATATGCACTTGTTGAAATATGAGCATTTAATTTTTTTTTACATTAAGCCCCACCTACTCATTAATATGCATGACATCAACACCAAAAACAATAGGGCACATCTACGAACCATGACTATCTGTGTACTACATATGACATGAATCCACTGTACCATTCTTAAGATATCATGTTTACAAGCTCTTTTGACCAAATCATATTAAGCCCTGCTCACTATGCATATTTATGAAATTCAACAAGTTATACCATGAACATGTACACAATAGTTAACATCATAACTGTACCAAATATGAACCAAAACAGATATGCGGTTGTTAAAATATGAGCATTGAAAGATTTTCATATTAAGCCCCGCCTACTCATTAATATGCAAGAAATCACCACCAAAATCAATAGGCACATCTACGGACCATGAGCTATCTGTGTATCACATATGACATAAATCCACTGTACTCTTCTTGAGATATTGTCTTTACAAGCTCAGCGTCACACACACATATGCCATCATGACCACATGGGTTCCTGATGCTATCGCATTGGAGCCAAAGAGGGGGTGGGGGAAAGGAAGACTAAATATGGTTGTAGAGGAAGGCATGATAAAGGAAGGAGACAATTTTATCTGGGTGTTTTTTTTTTCTGGAAGAGCTCAGCTATGGAGTTGTGAGGGGTGAGGAAGGCTCTGGGGAGGTTGCACAGGGGGCAGGCAAGGAGGAGGTGGTGGACTGTGAGGATGAAATCCCAATTGTTGCAGAAGGGTGGAGGGAGCCAGTAAGGAAAGAAGATATCAACATGATTTGTACACCAAGTTGTTCCTTTTCTAGTCCTCTATCATATGCATGAAAATAAAAATTCACAGAAATATTCCTTTAAAGACCTAGATCCCCATTTAAGAAATTGCAATTTTGTTAAATTTTTTAGCAATGCTCATTCTTTACACTTTCCTTTCAATTCCTATCACTATAAGTATGTATTGAATTAAAACTATGACTTTAGTCTTCACATTAATGTGCATACGTTTTCACTGCAATATTTAAATATATACCAAAGAACCTAATTAAATATGCAAGGTCAGTGTTAAAAATACTCATCTTTGTGGTTTTGTATTTTATATTGGGAAAAAGCTGTGTAAGTACTGAAATTATTTTCTTAATATGACCTTTACAAGAATGGTTAGAATATGAAAGAATCAATGAGTTCTTTCAAATGATACAAAAATCACCTTAATGTTTAATGGGGAAGTTTCTTAATTAATTTTACTTCAAGTTAAACAATAGTACACTTTGGCATTTAAGGGTTAAAGGGGTAAGGAAATATCTTTGTAGTTTTGTATTTTATATTGGGAAAAAGCTGTCTAAGTACTGAAATTATTTTCTCAATATGACCTTTACAAAATGGTTAGAATATGAAAGAATCAATAATTTCTTTCAAATAATACAAAAATCACCTTGATGTTTAATGGGGAAGTTCCTTAATCAATTTTACTTAAAGTTGAACAATAGTACGCTTTGGCATTTAAGGATTAAAGGGGTAGGGAAATATCTTTGTAGTTTTGTATTTTATATGGGGAAAAAGCTGTCTAAGTACTGAAATTATTTTCTCAATATGACCTTTACCAAAATGGTTAGAATATGAAAGAATCAATGAGTTCTTTCAAATGATACAAAAATCACCTTAATGTTTAATGGGGAAGTTTCTTAATTATTTTTCTAAAAGTTGAACAATAGTACGCTTTGGCATTTAAGGGTTAAAGGGGTAGGGAAATATCAACTAAGGCCAGCAAAAGATGAGGGCAAGGAGGCAATTGATGCACAACCCACAGAGGCTCATAGATAGCAAAATGAAAGAAATATAAGTAAAATTGGGTCTAAAGCAAAAACAAAAAATCAGACAGATGCCAAGAAAATTGAGCCTTGCCTGGGTCATACTTCCAAAGTGGTATACGTCCATGTTTACAATTAATATTCACTAAAATGTCATAAAATGATAAAAAACAATACAGATGATAAAACATTATAAAAATCTTATAAAAATTGACAGCTAATGAGTTGTGCATTCAGAAATCTGACAGAAAAAAGTTTCTAAAAGGAGTTAGTGCTGGGGACTCCCTGTTTATCAATCCCGTTTGGTTTGAATCGCATGGCTTACAGAAGCTGCACGCAATTAAGAAATACTATTATTAATGGGCAGTTTGTTTCCGCCTATGATTAAATATGTTTCACATTCCCTTTTCCTTTCACTATGAAAATGCTTTTCAACGATGAAAGCATCTTTTCCACTTTGATTTTTCAAGTAGTTGAAAATAAAGGAATTCGTCTTCATGTGTGTTCTAGCTGAAAATGTACACGCCCAATTTTGGCAGCAATTTGTACAGGACACATCGGTGCATGTCACTTAAATGTTTGACATTTATACAATCGTGTTGTGACAAATTCGCTTACAAAATTTAAGTTTGGTTTGGTTTGATGAGGTTTAACGGCCCCGCGACAGTCAGAGTTAAACGTGCCAAGAGGGTGTTAAATAATTAAGGTGCAAAGGTTAGGAAACAGATGATTGGAAAAGGAGGAAACGATGGAGAGAAGTGAAAATTTTAGAGGAAAGAAGTTGTAGAAGAAAAGGTGGTAAGAAGGAGAGAGGGATGTGAGATAGGAAAGGATGGGGGCGTGGGGAGATTAAATCAAGCAGAAAAGGTTACTGTTCTAGAGAAAGGTGATAATGTTGAAGGTGGGATTGCTCTTGAAGAAGTCAGAAATAGTGGTGGTAGGAGATAAAAAAGATCTGGAGTTGGTGTAAATCGGACAAGTTAAGAGGATATGATTGATCGAGAGATCAGTATTACAAGTGGGGCAGATAGGTTTGAGAGAGCCAGAAAGGAGGTAGGAGTGGGTGAGACAGGTGTGGCCTAGGGCAATATGGGTGATGACAATGTCCTCTCTGCGATTGTGACTTAGTAGGGGAGGGTTGAGGCCTACTTTGGGAATGATTGTGTAAAGTTTAAAATGAGTCTCAGATTCCAGGAGTCTTGCCAAGTCATGAGGTAGTTGATAGTGATAGTGTAAAGTTTAAAAGGAGTCTCAGATTCCAGGAGTCTTGCCAAGTCATGAGGTAGTTGATAGTGATAGTGTAAAGTTTAAAACGAGTCCCAGATTCCAGGAGTCTTGCCAAGTCATGAGGTAGTTGGAGGTATTTTGGCAAAAGTCCTTGTAAGGTATATTGATAGTTTGTTTGTTTGATAAAGGCTTAACAGCACCACGACAGCATGGGTCAAATTGTGTCTGAGAGGTTAGATCATTCCAGAGGTAGGAAGAAAATAAAATAGGAGTCTGAAAAAGGTACGGGGACTAATAGCCAGGAAGCTGGGATCGAAAGAGGAAGTGCATGGGTGCAAAAAAAGGCAAAATTAGGTATGAGGGGGTGGGAGAGGACTAAATATGGTTGTAGAGGGAGGCATGATGAAGGAAGGAAATAATTTTATTCGGAGGGTTTTTCTGGAAGAGCTCAGCTATGGAATTGTGAAGGAAGCTCTGGGAAGGTTGTACAGGGGGCAGGCAAGGAGGATGTGGTGGACTGTGGGGGCATAGGCAATTATTGCAGAGGAGTGAGGGTAGCCAGTAAGAAGGAGGGAGTGAGCGAGGTGGGTGTGACCTATTCTACGGCAGGTAATGTGGATGTAGTCGATATGGGAGAATTTGTGGATAGTGGGTTTGGTCGGAATGGTGGGCTGGATGTCATGGAGTTTGTTGTCAATTTGGGAGTCCCATGCGGTTTGCCAGCAGTCACGAATAAGGGAAGCAATAAGCGGTTTGATATCAGAAAGGGTTTTGGGTGAGGGGGTAAGTTGAGGGCAAGCTTAGCAGCTGAATCAGCTCTATCATTGCCGGGGATGCCAACATGGCTGGGTATCCAGAAGAAAATAATACTTTTCATACAGAGGGGGAGGGGGGAGAGGGGGCTTAAGGAGTTTATGGAGGAGATTGAATAAAGAAATAAAGGACAGACTTGGAGTCTGTGAAGATGGCAAAGTGGCTGAGCGGGGAGTACTCAATATAATTAAGGGCGAGTAGGATGGCCTTGCCCGAGAAGATGAACGAGTAGTTGGGAAGCCTGCAACTGAGGGTGATATTTTGGATGACGGCAGCAGCAGCTGTCTTGTCGCCTTCCTTGAACCATCAGTACAGATGAAGGTGTAGTTTGAGAGTTGGTCTTTGATTTGGTTGTGGAGCTTGATGAAGAGGTTGGCGTGGGTTTGGCTTTTGTGATGAGTGAAGAGGCCCAGGTGGATAGAAGGGAAGGGGGTGGCCCAGAGAGGAAAAGTGGGCCAGGAGAAGGTACCAAGAGTGGCGGGTTGATGCCAAGATGGTAAAGGTCGGGTTTGATGTGTAAGCTGAAGAGAGGGGCAATGGTTTTAGTCCTATCAAAGAGGGTGGAGAAATTGGGGTACCTAATGAGGTTGTATACAGGATTTTGGGTGAAGAAATTTGGTTCGACAGAGCATAATTGGCAGCTCTGTCAGCCCTTTCGTTTCTAAGGATCCCAACGTGGCTGGGGATCCAGAAGGTAATTTTCTTGCCAGAGGAGGAGAGAGTGTGCATTTTGTTTAAGATTTGTAAAATGAGTGGATTAGACCAGCACATGTTGAAGATGCCTGTGACGACTGATTTGGAGTCACAGAAGATGACAAAGCGAGAGCGGAAGGAGAGTTCTGTGAAGTTTTAAAGCTAGGAGGATAACCTTTGCCGCAGCAGAATAGATAAGAGGCTCAGCTGCATTTTCTCCCACCAATGATGTGCGCTTTGCAACAAAACATGATAAAATGTGACTTCCAACATTGATCAAGGGGATTGGAAATTTGTCCCAACTACTTTTGGCCCAGATTGTAGCATATCATAAAGATTTTGCGGTCTAGGCATACAGCTTGGTATGTCAAGATATCTTAACTTGTTGGCTATACCAAGGAGCACAAATTCATAAGCAGACACTTTGCGTCTAATGCTTCAAAAGAGTCAACTTCTAGGATTTTGCAGGACAAGGCATCTGCGCATCTATTTGTACTATACCGTATATTCCGTACCTAGTTTGTACACGCTCGTCGCACTCATTTTGCGACGTCAACTTCAGCACGTTAAACCACTGTCCTACAACATCGTTCTAAAACGTGTCACCTTCACCCGTCATGCATGCATTCTATGATACAGGTCGACTATCTTAAAGCATTAGGCGCAAAGCATCTGTTTGCACATTTACGCTCCTTGGCCATACCATCAAAATATCACCAGTGACCAATCACGCGCGATCTCCATAGACAACAGGTCTTACCTTCATCTCAAAGTATCGTTCCAGTACCTTCAGCTCGTCTTGCGTCCAGTAACGCTCTTTCTCTTCTGAAACAGACAGAGAAAAAGTCAAACTCTTCCACATCTCGTTGCTATAATCTTGGACGAAACTGTTAGGACACTTGATCCTTGATTCCTCAAAGTCTTGATGTATTCTATCATATTTTGTCCTGTGATTTTGTGGTTTAAAACCATCAGATATGCCAGGAAATTAGTCAAACAGAGTGTATTAACAGTAATTATAATTTGCCACCTGAAAAAAGTTCCAGGAAAAATAATTCAAGTAGTAAAAATTTTTAAATAAATTTTCTCTAAAATGCATTAACAATTGTTAAGAATGTGAGGATGAGGGCGCCAGCCTTCCATAGTAGACTTACTACACCAGTCATTTCTACATAGATAAGGCAAGAGCTTTAATCTCCTTAACAGAATAACATATTGAAGTAGTTTCTTCACTATTTTGTTTCTCTTAAAATCTTCTTTCATATACGATGAGGTTGCTTGACCCTCAAGTAATCCTCTAACGCATTATTTCTCCTTTTAAAGGGATATTCCAGTGAAATTGCATTTTCAAATATGTGATAGAGAAGTATTAAAGAAACAAATTGGTAAAAAATCCGTGCAGATATCTCTTCCGTTTACATTTTCTTTTCATTTAGAGGGTAGGTAAAGCAAGTTCTAGTACCCACCATCTCGGTAATATAACAAAAATATGTTTCAAATAACTTAAAAAGAATCAATTAATTTCCAAAGAAAAACATCCAAATTTGTCTTGGGATTTCAATTACCGACTCACACTATGCACTACAAGGTCACTTTTTAAACCACTGGTGACATCTTTGAAACACAATTATGTTTACATCAATTTGTTTCTTTAATATTCCTCAAGCATATAAACTGAACTGAAAATTCACAGGAATATTTCTTTTAAAAGAATCAGAATTAGCTTTTTTTACTTATTTTTGAATTTCTTTCTTACAACAGAACTATTATAAGGGTTGGATTCTTTCAAAAGAAGGTTGGACTGATGACCTTCATGGTGTTTCGTGCTATCATCTGGCATTCAATTCGAACAAACAAATATTTTGCAGGCAGTTGAAAAAGAGGGTGAAGCATGCACAACAATTCAAGATACGCTTGATAAGATACAGAAATGACCAAAATAGAAGTTTCAGACTTAATAGCTTGGAATGAGGATGCAATAATCAGACAAAAATCATATTTGGACATTTAAATGATCAGCCATTAAGTACAGACATCCTGATATGTCAAATGCACATTCTTATATTTTTTTGTTTTCAAATTAGAAAATAAACAGTCGAGAGTGGGTTTGAGGCAAGTGTTTGAAAAGTACAATAGGTGGTTACATCTGTTTAAATGGTTGGTAACTTGGGAGGGTTTGGATAAAAACAGAAACTAGATGTCTTTGATGAAGAGGGAGGGGGGGCATTTTTCACATTAAGGTGCGGGATTGCGGAATTCCACCACATATTATCAAATTCCCCCTGAAGAATAATTAAAGGGAGGAAATTCCAGTAAAGACAAAGTTGGCTGTAAAAATACCAAATTTGGCCAGGGAAATGCCACATTTGGCCGAAAATGCCAAAGTTTGCCCTTTTTGTTGTTGTTGTTGCTGTATTTTTTGGCCGTTTTTTTTACAAATGGAAATCCCTCCTTTTAAAAAAATCGCCCCCCAAAAATTACACAAGGGGGGAAAATCCCTCCCCAATTTTAAATACTTAGTGTGAACATTGTATTTCCCATATTTGGTTTGGCGGTATTTGGCACATCAACCTTTGGTGAAGGTGCCACCGACTTTTTATCTCAATTGGTAGAGCACCCACTTTTCAGTCGGGTGGTCGTTGGTTTGATTCCCAGCCAGCCTATACCAAAGACTTCCAAAATGGTACCTGCTGCCCTCTAGATTGGTGCTCAGCATAAGGGATCGGAGCAGGGAAATAGTACCTGATTGGGTTACAGACTGCTGTGCTGTAATGGTTGTGCATCCAAGTTGTAGTCTGACTCTTTAGGCAAATTCAAAAAGTGTTTGAAGTATTATTTGTATCCAATCTAATGTTGTTTTTCTCTACCACTGTATTTTCATATCATGTTATGCTTTATTTGTACTTTGTCGTTATTATGTTTCTCCATATGTACTGCGTTCTTGACGTAGTGGCGCTTTATAAATGCCTTATATGTATGTATGTATGTATGTATGTAGTGTAGTCCCTGGTGACTTGAGAAAGTTTTTAGTTTGTCAGACAATGAATGGCACCAAAGAGGTTCAGTGCTTTGAGACTCTGGCAAAAAGCGCTATATAATAAATCATTAATATATTATTACTACTTATTATGATCCAGCATGTCCAGCTAATGCTATGACCGCTAGACCACAGGGCATCTTCACGGAGTTGAAAATGACTAACCTGATACTGGTTTAACATGCAGTTGCAGATACTGCATGGAGGGTATGTGAAGGGCAATCTTGAATTGAAGGTATTCAGAGCGGAACTGGATGGAGCCATGCTCTTTCGCCATCACTTGAAGCTAAGAATAAGAAACAAATCGATTAAATGTTACAAAACTTTCAAAAATCCCAAAGTAAAATTGTTTCTAGATTTAAACCACGGATGCCTTTTCTTTCACATATGCTTAACCTTTATTCAGCATTTTTTATGTATTAAATTCACAAAATAATTTCAGGGTCATACCAAAATCATGTAGAGGAGAAATTAGTATCATTTGAAAATACTCCTTTACATCTTTTAAAATATTGTTTTGTTTGTGTGGGTTTTACATTGAATTTATTTCAAAGACAATTCTCTCAATAATTCCAAAATTTAAAGACAGCAAGATATGCAAAATAATGACCTCACTTGCATAACATTTGCATGACTTGAAACTTTTGCACATTAAAATAAGTTCAACATCTTAGCTTTCATATAATATAAACTTAAAACGTAAAACATTAAAAGAAATTTGTGAAAAGCCCTCTTTGTAGAAAGTTCTCTAAGATGCCACCTGGGGTTTTGAACACCCCTGGTAGACTAAGGGTCAATATCTGGGATGATGCAGTGACAGTTATGAGCTTTCAATGAGCAGTACTACACAATATATCACAACTTACAAACCCTTAACCCTTACTCTACCAGCACTTTTTTGAAAATGCGCTCGGGAGGCGGGGCCAAAGATGGAGCACCCAAAACGGCAATAATTATCGCCGCGTGGTAGAGTAAGGGTTAATCAAGGCATGATTATTGAAGGGTCCTCTGTCTTCCAGGCAGCAGAGTCGGGCCCATTTCGCTTCCCAGACCCGCTGGGCCGCCCACCAGGACCATGCTGGCTATATTTTCCAGTTGGCGCATTTGTCACGAGTTGATTAACCCTTACTCTGCCAGCACAATTTTGAAAAAGCGCTCGCGAGGCTGGGCCAAAGATGGGACACCCAAAACGGCGATAATATCGCCGCGTGGTAGTGTAAGGGTTAAAGGCCAAATATATATATTTTTTTACATATTTTCAAAAAAATAATTTTGATGGAATTTAACAATCATAATATTTCTGACCTAGATTTCAACATCCTTGATTTTGGGTTTCATAGTGATACAGGCAAGCTTTCTCAAGCATCTCATACTGTTCTTCTACTATTAGTCGTTGCTTTTTTGCCGTTGTAGTCATTTGTCAGGTCTAGGGTTTGTATCTTACTTGGGCTCACTTTTTTACTATCTATTTATTGTTGCATCTTATTGCATCTTTTTTTCATATCTATGCAAAGACGACGAGTGAACACACAATTACAATGACGGGGTCGTCACCTGCGTAATCGGTTATGATAGTAACAATGCTATCACGAAAGACTTAATACGGCCCGGAGGAGAACACAGGTACGACGTACGGACAGACATAACATCGACAAGCAAGTCAATGTCCACAGCCTTTGATAACCAGTTGTGGTGCACTGGCTGCATTCTAGTATTAGTTACACATTTTATTTATTTTTCTCTCTTTTTCTCTTTTATTCTATTTCTAATTTTGTATGCATATTTTACTGTTTTTTTAATTTATTTATCCAGTTTCCAGTGACATCTCTTTTACTTTACTTCTGATCAGGACCACTACAGAAATAATTAAGATACTGCCCCAGTTGGGTTACACTTTGAGTGCTTTCCTTTTCATTGTGCAGACCATTTTGTTTGCTCGTGCAATACTGCTTCATATTTTTCGTGCAAATTTCTTGTCTGTTAATTTTTTTGTATAATTTTTACAACATCATTATGTATATTTGTGCATATTTATATGATCTCACAGTGAATAAATATATTCAATCAATCAATCAATCAATCAATCAATCAATCAATCAATCAATCAATCAATCAATCAATCAATCAATCAATCAATCAATCAATCAATCAAACTACAACAAATAAATATCATAGACATTTGCATTCTTGAGCGAATACAGCTTTTTCAGAAATGTGTAAACACTGAAGGTAGTATATGAACAGGTAAAGATTTTATATTCACCAGGACAAGCTTTAAAGGATTAGTTCAGGGGTCAAGCAAATCCATCATACATGAAAAAGGATTTCAAAAGAAACAAAATAAGATTTT
Organism: Chiridota heheva; assembly: GCA_020152595.1. Taxonomy (NCBI): domain Eukaryota; kingdom Metazoa; phylum Echinodermata; class Holothuroidea; order Apodida; family Chiridotidae; genus Chiridota; species Chiridota heheva. Next base: position 896,437 of record JAIGNY010001477.1, on the reverse strand, counting down.
TTAATGCTTTCTTCACCATTTTGTTTCTTTTAAAGTCTTAACTAACTAATCCGTTAAGCCATTTGTACCTTCCTACACAAATAAACCAAGAACTTGAATATATGAAACATAATATATATATATATATATATATATATATATATATTAATACATATATATTTATATATATATATATATTAAAGATTTTTGAATGTTTTTATCCCCAGTCCTCTTTCATATTTCTTGACCACTGAACTATTCCTTTAGCTTCTTAAGTATGAACTTGACTCTTAAACTACCCACTCACTCTCTTCAAGTAATCATGAAACCTAAGAAAACATATTGACTCTAGGTAGGTCAATTTTACCTTCACAATCTCAGGTAAAACAAACTATAACAACAGCTGTTTTTTAATCCAACTGGATTTTCAAAAGATACCTTGAGGTTAACATAACATTTTTTTATCAAGTTCCTTGCAAATATTTTATTAATGCAATTAATAACTTCCTTTTTCAAGAATGTCACACAGGAAAAAAGTAAACATACCTGGTAAACAAATAGAAAATTCCAAAAATTGTGCGGTTATGAAAATATTCAGGCCTTAATGACATCAGCAAAGAGTGGTTAATATTTACATTGCAGATTAAAGGGGTACGAGAAAGGGTGTACAAAGGGCATGAGTGTGAACAGGAGTATAAGTACCTGGGTCATGATTATGAGCACAGGGGTCATGAGTAAGAGTATGAGTACAGAAGTCATGAATATAAGGAAAGGTCATGAGTGCAAGTATGAGTACAGAGGTCACGAGTATGAGTACGAGTAAAGGTGATGAGTGTGAGTACGAGTACGAGTAAAGATCATGAGTGCGAGTATGAGTACATAGGTCATGAGTATGAATACAAGTAAAGATTATGAGTGCAAATACGAGTACAGAGGTCATGAGTAGAAGTTTACCCTGCTAAGAGTAGCGGGGATATTTAAGAGAGTTATACTTACCTTCCATGCTTTAAATATGCAATCTGGTCCATGACCTGATTCTAACGCACTTCTAATCGACCTTAAAAACGTAGTAACCAGTCCAGCCATGACCTCCATAATACCTCTAATATCCCTTACTTAACATTCCACTGAGGCCTGAATGAGAGGGGAGGCAGGCCGGGATGCACGGAAGGTAAGTATAACTCTCGTAAATATCCCCGCTACGTTTAGTGGGGTAAATTTACTTTAAGTTATACCTTAACTTCCATGCTATAATTATGCAATCAGATTGCAACTGAGGATCGGAAGAAAGGGAGTTTAGGTCGAAGCCCAATTTTCTAATACTCGCACTAGTCCTATCCTATTTAAGGAACTAGATTCCTTATCCTCTTAAGGACAACAAAAACCCAAAACAGAAATTACTATCACACAGTAAACCATGCCTAATCATAACAAAGGAATAAGAGAAAACCTGTTGGTAAAAATCGAGGTATGACGTCGACAGAACATAGATTAGTCACCCGGGAACACGTGCAAACAGAAACTGCTCGTGTACAGAGACAAACTGTGAACAACACCCAATACGTCATGGTGAAAACCTACCAGGTTCACCAGAGGACTGGAGCGGCTTAGTTAAACACGAAGGAAACAAAACCATCTGTAAAGTCCAGCAAAATTTCCTTATTAAAACAACAAACAAACAATTGCCTAAACAACGGCGAAGGTTCATCAGTGAAAATAAATGAAAATAAAAGATGCCTGAACGGTGGCAAAAAGTATTTGTTAGTAAAATAAACAAATTAAACAAGCCAATTCCTTAGTAAATGATTAAGACGTTAAAGAAATAACGGAAGAATCGTAACTGAAAAGAGATAATGTGAATAAGAAAAATAAGAATATTCACCTTAAGAAGGGGACGGTCCTCTTTTTGAAAGAACGGCCCTTGCGACTCCATCTTGGTAGTCTGGTATCTCCTTCAGATATGCGGAGACGAACGTGGCTGGTGTTTTTCATACGGCAGCGTAAAGAATCTGGCTGAGGGGAACCCCACCAAAAAGTGCAATTGAAGCGGTTTTGCCACGTACTTGATGTGCCTTAACCGAGCGTTATGTGAACAGCGTGGATTTATTGTATGATATTGCCTAAACAATCCATCGCAAAATCGTATCATGTGAAACGGCATGATGCGGGTTTTGTAAAGACAAGATTAAGGTGTTAACGTCTTTCCGTAAGGATTGCGTACGTTTGATATAATGTTTGAGACACCAAACAGGACACCAGGCCTTGTCCTCGATGTGTCAGAAAACGTGGAGAGCAACGGAAGGAATATCGGTTCCAGTAGAAACTCTAACGTTTGATTCCTGCCCAAGAAAGCTGGATCGGGCACTAGTCGAACGCTCCCAGATTCAAAGCGAATATGGCCTTCTTTGAGCGGAAGCATGTAAATGGGACCTCTGCATCTGGAGCCAGGTTCCAAACTGGAGGTCTTTGTAAGAACATTACTTTAGGTAATCATTCCAGAGGTCGTGCGTCTGTGACAGTCGACCCATCTGGAAAGCCCTGGTGGATAGCTGCTATGGCTGTCCAAAACCCCTTGGCTGTATTGATGGATTTATCCCAATTAAACTGATTCAACAAGAAGTCTGCTACGTCACCTGCTACGTCATGTATGCGGAGAAAATGATCTGTTCTGGCACCAGTCTCGGAACATCCTGAGTCTGGAAGAATACAGCCCCAAAATGGAAGGTCTTCGACATTGGGCTGCCATTTGGGCAGCTTCCTCTAAAAGGCCTTGCAACACAAGGGATTCACGGATAGAGGCCACACAGTCAAATGGAGTGCTATTGGATTATGGTGCAGTTTGCCGGAACCCAGGATTGAGACCAAGTCGTAGGTGACCGGAAGCTCGTACAGGAAACCTGCGATTAGATTGAGCAGCTGAGGAAACCACAGTTGGCCGGGCCAATTGGGAGCTGCCAGAAGCAACATGTGACACTGATTGGCCAGTACTCTCGGAACCAGCGCGAAAGGTGGGAAAGCGTAGCCCACGAAGTGGGTCCACCTGATCGTGAATGCGTAGACCCTCCAGACCCTCGGGTCGGGGGTCAGAGCACAAAAAGTTGGTAGCTTGTGGTTGTCCACGGACGCAAAAAGATCTACGTCTGGGAGCCCGAAAGTCAACCAGATCGCATCAGCCACCTGCGGAAGGAGGGCCCATTCTGTAAGGACTCCTTGGAGGCGAGATAACAGATCTGGGATCGTGTTCTTCTTGCCTGGCAGGTAGACCGCCTGAAAGTTGACCTTGTTCGTCATGTACCAAGACAGAAGGGACTTGGCAAGGATCCAGAGTCTCCTGGACCTCGTGCCCCCCTGCCTGTTGATATACGCCACTACTATGGTGTTGTCGGTGGGTATGAGAACCGTCTTGTTCCGCACCTGTGGTAGAAAGTGAACAAGAGCCTGGCGCACTGACTCTAGTTCCAATAAATTAATGTCCAATAAATTGAAGTGTCCGTCCAAAGTCCTGCGACTTGAGGCCATACTTAATGCGCTCCCCATCCCGTCAAAGACGAGTCTGTCACCACTGACACTGAAGGTCTGGTGGGTGGGAAAACAGTTCCCTGTGACAGGTGGTAGTGGTTGCACCACCACAAGATGTGGGGAACCACTGTCTGAGTACAGGGGACAAGAACACTGAGGTCCCTCCTGGATGGGACAAAATGATCCAGTGGGTGAAATTGTAGATCCAGCATGTGAAATCTGCACATAGGGACTACATCTACTGGACTGGCCAGGTATCCTAAAAATACCAGCCACGCTCTCGCTGGCAATGCCAGTTGAGAAAAGAGGACGTCGGCACCAGCCTTCATGGCTGGAATGCGTTCCTTTGTCGGTCGAATATGACCCTGTGTGAAATCCAGGACTGCTCCCAGAAAAATGGGAGTCTGGGAAGGAATTAGACTGGACTTGGCAAGATTGATAACCCATCCCAAGTCCTGTGTCATCTTATGACTACGCTTGTGTGTTCTGCGTCAGTGGCTGCATCTACCGCGATGATAAGCCAGTCGTCTACCTACATAAAGATTCTGATGCCTTGCTTTCCTAGAACGGCTGCTACAACCCTGGTAATCTGAGTGAAGACCCTGGGGCAGTCGATAGCCTGAAGAGTAGTGCCCTGAACGTGTACGCTGCTCCCTTAAACAGGAACGACAGAAAACGCCTGTGTTCCTCGTGCATGGGCACATGCAGATACACGTCTGCAAGGTCAACCGAAGTGGCCCACAGGCCCCTCGTCAACTGAGGGAGGATGGAGTGAAGTCTCCATCTTTAACTTCAATGGACGAATGATCACGTTGAGTGGTCTTAGGTTGATGATTGGGCGTCACTTGTTTCCCTTCATGGGGGCCAGGAATAACGTAGACATTACGAGGTTCCTGGGTGGGTTCGAGATGAAGGCGAAGGCGTTCTTTGCCAACACTTCTCTGATCTCTGTCCTCGACAACTCTGTGTAGTTGCCCAAATGAAGTGTGGGGGTGGAACGAAAGACTCCCCCTTGAGGCAGGGGGGAGGGCTTGTGAACACCACTTGTCTGAGGTGAATTTTCTCCCACGCCTTAGAGAATTTCCCCAGACGGCCCTCGACCGGACCGTCCGTCCATGGGGGCAATGTGGATGGGTCAAAAAGGCTGACCCCTTGCCTTTCCCCACCCTCGCGAGGAAGAGGCCTCGCTCTGCGTGCAAAGGGGAAGGAGGGTCAACTGCTCTCTGCCACGTTCACTCTGCCGGTCCACAAAGTGGATGGTACTCTCGATGGTACTCTCTCGAACTAGCCACCCGCTTTGTACGGATGGAAGTAAAAACACCCTAACTTAAGTGTAAACTAAATGGGAAAATCCTGCAAGTTGGATGGAAGAATTCCCATAGGCTGTGGCTACCTTGTCTTACCTCAGAAAATTGCTAAAGGTAAACAGCAAATGTGAAACTGAACAAAAACCTGTGCGGTGGAGCTGCTGAAGAGAAAATTGATAGAAAAAAGGGTGAAAATTATAGCAAAACTTTTCAGACCAGTTCCAGCGATGTTGTGATAACAACGTGCTGAAAAGAAGAGAGGGATATTAGAGGTATTATGGAGGTCAGGGCTGGGCTGGTTACTACATTTTTAAGGTCGGTTAGAAGTGCGTTAGAATCAGGTCATGGACCAGATTGCATATTTATAGCATGAAAGGTAAGATATAGCTTCAAGTAAATACTTGCATCTTAAATTTGCTACATACAACTATGAGTAAAAACAATTGTACTTGAGTACATATTTGCGTACAAAATTTTGCAGGCATTTATTTTGAATTATTTTCCCGTCAGCTGTTTGATAAAAACTTTAATTGCCCTGGCTTCACACAATAAGCAAATATTTATTTTGAAATATTTTCCTGTCAGCTGTTTGATAAAAACTTGAATTGCCCTGGCTTCACACAGACAAGCTATTATGGGTTGTCTGCATGAGCAGATAGGCAAAGAATAAGCTGTATGTTATACCTCATCTCAATTATTAAACAAAACATGCTTCCAATATTTTAGAAAGACAATTAATTTTCAAAGAACTACATATAAATTTACTTCAATTTGCCTTGATGACATCATACTGTACACTGTGAGGTCACTTTTCAACACACTGGTGCAATCTTTGAAATGTAACAACTACACTAAACGGAAAAAAATATCAGCATGGTTTTTACGACGACGACAAGTGAACACACAATTACAATGACGGGGTCGTCGCCTGCGTAATCGGTTATGATAGTAACAGTGCTATCACGAAACGCCTAATACAACCCGGACAAGAACACAGGTACGACGTACGGACAGACATAACATCGACAACCAAGTCAATGTCCACAACCTTTGATAACCAGTTGTGGTGCGCTGGCGTGTCTACCCAACCCAGGCTTTAACCCAGGGCCTCGTGGTCTGTAGACAGGTATAAGCGCTACATCACAGTTAGTAGACAATGGTTTTTACACCAAATTTGTTTCTTAAATAGTCTTTTATCATATATATAAACAAAATTGAAGTCAATGAGAGGCAATTCATATAATTATTTCTAGACAAAATGAAGTCGAATACAATATATTTGTCCAACTTTTAGATTCATATGTTTGCCTGGGTCATCTTTGAAAGAATTTGCCATACTTTTTAGAGTCTTCTAAGTGATTCTTATTTGAAAGAGGACCTCAAAAGAAACAAGAAAATGGTGAAGAAAGCATTCAAAACTCTTATTCCATTAAGGAGATATGTTAGTTTAAAGTTTGGTATCATTTGTGTATAAATGACTGAAATCAGACTAGTTGTGACATCACAACCTCAGATCCCTCTGTTTTTATGTATGCTGTCATACTTTGTCCTGAGATTTTGTGGCAGAAAAACCATTGGATATGTCAGGAAAGTAGTGAAACGAAATCTAGTCAGGGTAATCATTATTTATTAAAATCATTAACAATTGCTAAGAATGTGAGGATGAGGGTGCCAACCTGCCATAGTAGACTTACTACACCAGGGATAGGACAGAGCTTGAAATTTGAATATCTCTTTAACGGAATAAGATTTTTGAATGCATCCTTAACCATTTTGTTTCTTTTAATGGCCTCTTTTATATAAGATGAAGTTGCTTGACTCCTGAACTAATCCTTTAAAAATGAGTTCTGTTTAAGGTACTCACCCCTTCTGACATCACCTGTAGCGTTCTGGTCAAATGCGCTTTCAAATAGATGGCGCCAAGGAATCGCTCCAATGGACTGCAGAGATTGGACGACTGGCTAAGGTTGATGCCTTGCAGGGGGGCTGCGGTGCACAGCTTATGCAGTCCATCATGTGACAATATTGTAGGAAGAGCTGCTGAAGCAGGTCGGTGCGAAAGGGTTCTAGACAGTCTGCCCATACCTGAAATTTAAAATAAATTGAAATTTCAAATAAAAAACATTATATATGCTAAACAGCATCAGACAGCAATTCATAAAGCTCCCTTTCCCAGGGCCTCCAAAGCATTTGACTCAATAAGCCACCTGATAAGTTCTCCGGCAACCAGACAAATAGGTGCACAGGAACTTGGCTTGATAGGGCCAGGAAGTGAAGATGGGAAGTGAATGAACACTGCGTTTTTATGCTTCTCTTCTTGAATAGTGTTCAGTAAATCAGGCAGGGTGTGACTGTCCTACCATTGGGACCAACAGCTTAATGTCATCTCCGAAGAATGGTGAGAGCCATTCAACCATTGCCACTTCTCTCAACAGCTGAATGAGGAAGGAGAAAGGAGGGGGGGGGGAACCAGGAGCTGCTAACAAAGTACTTCCGCTTTTATGCTCGACCTATCTGTCTGCATAACTGGAAAAACGGGTTACACCTGACCAAGGCGTGAAACCGGTAATCTCAGTCGTGCGCTTTACCAACTGAGCTACCGACTCCCTAAATATAAAATGATTAGGTGAACAATAGCACATAAGGTGGTTGACTCCTCCTGGATGGGATACTAACTCCCCAGCAAGCTGGTACTCATTTCACAGCTGAGTGGACTGGAGCAAATAGACGAAAGTATCTTGTTCAAAGACACAATGGAGTGCTTGCGACGTGGATCGAACTTGGTACTTTTTACATACGCTGTTGACTTCTGAACCATTGAACCACTGTACTCAAATTTATATTATCAGGGGCGTAAATATGCACTTTGAAACATTCAAAATTATCATACAAAGGGTGCATCTTGCCTTCCCCCCCCCCACAACCCTCGTAAAATGGGGATTATTTCTTAGCCATTGAAGTAGTACTTCAAGTGGATTGATTTTGGCACTTTTCACATGCGCGAATGACTTCTTAACCATTGAACCACTGTACTAAAGTTTATATTATCAGGGGCGTAAATATGCGCTTTGAAACAATGAAAATTATTATACAAAGGATGCATCTTGCCTCCCCCTCACACAACCCTTGTAAAATGGGGTTATTTCTTAGCCATTGAAGTAGTACTCAAAATGGGATTAGAACCCAGTATCTTTGGGGAGTAGCACGTAAACCTTCAATAATTTTCATAAAAGTGGCACATACCTGACGACTGGCTGAGGCCACTACTTCCAGGAGACTGCATCGAGACCCCGCCACCAGCACTCCCTGGTGATTGGACAAACCTCTGGACAGGGGAGGGGCCTGGGACTGAAGGGCTGGCTGGCCAGTTCCGATGACCTGGGGACTGTGCTGGGTAGCCCACAGTGCCTGGGTAAGGTGAGCCTCCTGTTGCATCACCCATTCCTGCAGAAGTAAAATAATATTAAAAGGTGTATGGACGTCTAGAATTAAAAAAGCCAATTAAAGGATGAGTGCAGGGGTCAAGCATGTTTACCTTATATGAAAAGAGAACTTCAAAAGAAACAAAATGGTGAAGAAAGCATTCAAAAATCTTCTTCTGCTAATGAGATATTCAAGTTTAAAGCTCTGTCATATCTGTGTAGAAATGACTGGTGTAGTAAGTCTACTATGGAAAGTTGGCATCCTCATCCTCACATTCTCAGCAATTGTTAATGTATTCTAAAGAAAGTTTATTTAAATTGTTTACTATTTAAATCATATTTCCTCAAACTTTTTCAGGTGATATATTATAAATACACTTACTAGATTCAGCTTTACTACTTTTCTGACATATCCCATGGTTTGCAAGCCACAAAATTGCAAGACAAAGTATTATAGAATACTGTACATAAAGACATTAAGGAATCTGAAGCTATGACACCACAACTAGTCTGATTTCAGTCGTTTCTACACAAATAATACCTAACTTTAAGCTTAGACATCTCCTTACAGAATAAGATTTTTTAATGCTTTCCTCACCGTTCTGTTTCTTTTAAAGTCCTCTTAGTCAAGTTGCAAATGTCAAAAAAGGGTTTCTATAAGCAATAGACAATTAACAAAATGCAAATTGCTTCACAATATCAACACAACTAAGGTTCTGCAATCATATTTTTTTTATAGAATTACCCTAAATTATCACCAAGCAAAACATAATTGATACTTCCTGCCAACCACCCTTTACTAGTTTCATCTTTCACTTGAATGCCCATATATATATATATATATATATATATATATATATATATATATATATATATATATATATATACATGTAAAATATATAAATATATATATATATATATATATATATATATATATATATATATATATATATAAAGTTCTGAATGTCAAAATGATGGCACATTAACAGCATAGTCAAATTTTGCCAGGGAACAGGAATTAATTTAAAACAAATGGAGAAGATGAAATAAAATATGGAGGCATTTTGAGTCAACAGCAAATCAAAGGAGCTCTAGGCCGAAAAATAGATGTATACACAAATATGTCAATGGTGGTCAGGTGTGGCCAAAGCTTTCTACCTCCATGGTCAAACACACCACCTGAAATCACATGTTCAAGTCAAATCAGTGCAGTTTGATACTTTCCCACTGAATACTTTCCCACTGAATTCTTTCCCACTGAACACTTTTTAACTGACTGTTTTCAAACGAAGTACTAGTTTTGAGTTGTGGTGGAAACAATGAATAAGTGAGAAGTACATCAGAATGTAACAATGTGGAAACCACGGAGTAAAATAAAGACATCAACAATCTTGTAAGTAAGATCATTTTATTTTATTATAACCAATCTGTGAGATACCCTGCCGGGATCGAGGGTTTTAAAGTAGGTCCTTGATTGAGGGTTTCAGTCATGAGCAGAACTGAAGGTTCATTTCGATTTTGATTCATAACAGTTTCATCTGTGGGTATGTGTGTGCCGATCACATAGAACATGAATCTCTTAGAGTCCCAAATGCTAACTTCTGTACAGTTATTCCACTACATTATCGTCCATTGATAGCTTCGAGTTCTGGACCTTTTAAGTGCTTAACCGTTAACGTCACAAAGATCAATGTGTTGGAAATTTATTAAATGTCAGAATGTTAGTAGGTTTAAGTTGAACCTTTTGCATTATTGAATAACTAACAACTGTTACAATAACTTTAAGTTTAATAACGATTAGTTGGATTCGCACTAATTTGTAGTTGTCTGTAACGTTAGATACTGAGGGCCTAACTTAACGTAAGGCCTACTGTAATGTACAAAATTCAAGTTACAACGGAAATCAAATTCCTAGATCGAGTTTTAAATACTGACTAAATGTCAGAATGTTAGTAGGTTTAAGTTAGACCACTTGCAATATTGAAAAACTAACAACTGTTACAATAACGTTGCTTGATTCGCACTAATTTGTACAGACTGTTGGTACTTAGGCCCTCAATTAACGAAAGGCCTACTGTAACGTCAAAAGTTCAAGTATCAACGGAAATCAGATTCCTAGATCGTGTTCTAACTACTGAGTAAATTAGTAAAAAGTACGATTCCAATATCGCCATCAAAATTGATAGCAATACAAAAAGCATATATCCAAAACAAACAAGTATATTGCGTTAAAATCCCATCAAAAATACAAAACATTTCGCTTCACTCACTCAGATGGTCAGACAGTAAGCATACACGTAGAGATATGGGTCTAAATAAAAGATATGCTTTAGTGATTACCCACAATTCCATCAATTTTTCAAACACCACAAAACACAATTGAAGTTCACAAACGGAATTGTCTATTCAGCTGAATTACAGTAATGGGGTGATCATAAGATGATACAATAATGGCTGCCTCCATGGGTGAGAAATATCCCCGATTAAGGGTGTGATGAGGGTCCTCCAACGAGGGTTTCTCTCTGACTGATAACTGTATGTATAATATTAAATAATCATTTTTACATCATCTTTAACAACAAATTATTTTCAGATGCCCAGTGGAAGCATTTTATTAAACAAAAAGTTGATAATCTGAACTTTAAAAAAATGTTTGATATAATTTCTTTCTGCCTTATAAGGAAATATGTTTTCCTGCTTTATAATTCACAGGTAAAATGGAACCAGTACTAAGCTTAAAGAGGGAAACAACCGCTGATGTATCAGAGTGCATTATATGTCAAGACAGCAAACATGAAAGGCTCTTCATTGCAAGTGATCAGGGACTATGTAAACTAAGAGAATCAGCAAATACTCGCCACAAACACAGGGACAGCAAACATGAAAGGCTCTTCATTGCAAGTGATCAGGGACTATGTAAACTAAGAGAATCAGTAAATATCCGCCACAAACACAGGGAGAGCAAACATGAAAGGCTCTTCATTGCAAGTGATCAGGGACTATGTAAACTAAGAGAATCAGCAAATATCCGCCACAAACACAGGGACAGCAAACATACAAGGCTCTTCATTGCAAGTCATCAGGGACTATGTAAAGTAAGAGAATCAGCAAATAACCGCCAGAAACACAGGGAGAGCAAACATGAAAGGCTCTTGATTGCAAGTGATCAGAGACTACGTAAACTAAGAGAATCAGCAAATACCCGCCACAAACACAGGGACAGCAAACATGAAAGGCTCTTCATTTCCAGTGATCAGGGACTATGTAAACTAAGAGAATCAGCAAATATCCGCCACAAACACAGGGACAGCAAACATACAAGGCTCTTCATTGCAAGTGATCAGGGACTATGTAAACTAAGAGAATCAGCAAATAACTGCCACAAACACAGGGACAGCAAACATGAAAGGCTCTTCATTGCAAGTGATCAGGGACTATGTAAACTAAGAGAATCAGCAAATACCCGCCACAAACACAGGGACAGCAAACATGAAAGGCTCTTCATTGCAAGTGATCAGGGACTATGTAAACTAAGAGAATCAGCAAATAACCGCCAGAAACACAGGGAGAGCAAACATGAATGGCTCTTCATTGCAAATGATCAGGGACTATGTAAACTAAGAGAATCAGCAAATACCCACCACAAACACAGGGACAGCAAACATGAAAGGCTCTTCATTGCAAGTGATCAGGGACTATGCAAACTAAGAGAATCAGCAAATATCCGCCACAAACACAGGGAGAGCAAACATGAAAGGCTCTTCATTGCAAGTGATCAGGGACTATGTAAACTAAGAGAATCAGCAAATATCCGCCACAAACACAGGGACAGCAAACATGAAAGGCTCTTCATTGCAAGTCAACAGGGACTATGTAAACTAAGAGAATCAGCAAATACCCGCCACAAACACAGGGACAGCAAACATGAAAGGCTCTTCATTGCAAGTGATCAGGGACTATGTAAACTAAGAGAATCAGCAAATACCCGCCACAAACACAGGGACAGCAAACATGAAAGGCTCTTCATTGCAAGTCAACAGGGACTATGTAAACTAAGAGAATCAGCAAATACCCGCCACAAACACAGGGACAGCAAACATGAAAGGCTCTTCATTGCAAGTCAACAGGGACTATGTAAACTAAGAGAATCAGCAAATACCCGCCACAAACACAGGGACAGCAAACATACAAGGCTCTTCATTGCAAGTGATCAGGGACTATGTAAACTAAGAGAATCAGCAAATACCCACCACAAACACAGGGACAGCAAACATGAAAGGCTCTTCATTGCAAGTCATCAAGGACTATGTAAACTAAGAGAATCAGCAAATACCCGCCACAAACACAGGGACAGCAAACATGAAAGGCTCTTCATTGCAAGTGATCAGGGACTATGTAAACTAAGAGAATCAGCAAATACCCACCACAAACACAGGGACAGCAAACATGAAAGTCTCTTCATTGCAAGTGATTGGGGACTATGTCAACTAAGAGAATCAGCAAATACCTGCCACAAACACAGAACAGGGACAGCAAACATGAAAGGCTCTTCATTGCAAGTGATCAGGGACTATGTAAACTAAGAGAATCAGCAAATAACCGCCACAAACACAGGGACAGCAAACATGAAAGGCTCTTCATTGCAAGTGATCAGGGACTATGTAAACTAAGAGAATCAGCAAATACCCACCACAAACACAGGGACAGCAAACATGAAAGGCTCTTCATTGCAAGTGATCAGGGACTATGTAAACTAAGAGAATCAGCAAATACCCGCCACAAACACAGGGACAGCAAACATGAAAGGCTCTTCATTGCAAGTGATCAGGGACTATGTAAACTAAGAGAATCAGCAAATACCCGCCACAAACACAGGGACAGCAAACATGAAAGGCTCTTCATTGCAAGTGATCAGAGACTATGTAAACTAAGAGAATCAGCAAATACCCACCACAAACACAGGGACAGCAAACATGAAAGTCTCTTCATTGCAAGTGATTGGGGACTATGTCAACTAAGAGAATCAGCAAATACCTGCCACAAACACAGAACAGGGACAGCAAACATGAAAGGCTCTTCATTGCAAGTGATCAGGGACTATGTAAACTAAGAGAATCAGCAAATAACCGCCACAAACACAGGGACAGCAAACATGAAAGGCTCTTCATTGCAAGTGATCAGGGACTATGTAAACTAAGAGAATCAGCAAATATCCGCCACAAACACAGGGACAGCAAACATGAAAGGCTCTTCATTGCAAGTGATCAGGGACTATGTAAACTAAGAGAATCAGCAAATAACCGCCACAAACACAGGGACAGCAAACATGAAAGGCTCTTCATTGCAAGTGATCAGGGACTATGTAAACTAAGAGAATCAGCAAATACCCACCACAAACACAGGGACAGCAAACATGAAAGGCTCTTCATTGCAAGTGATCAGGGACTATGTAAACTAAGAGAATCAGCAAATACCCGCCACAAACACAGGGATAGCAAACATGAAAGGCTCTTCATTTCAAGTGATCAGAGACTATGTAAACTAAGAGAATCAGCAAATCCCCGCCACAAACACAAGGACAGCAAACATGAACGGCTCTTCATTGCAAGTGATCAGGGACTATGTAAACTAAGAGAATCAGCAAATACCCGCCACAAACACAGGGACAGCAAACATGAAAGGCTCTTCATTGCAAGTGATCAGAGACTACGTAAACTAAGAGAATCAGCAAATACCCGCCACAAACACAGGGACAGCAAACATGAAAGGCTCTCCATTGCAAGTGATCAGGGACTATACAAACTAAGAGAATCAGCAAATAACCGCCACAAACACAGGGACAGCAAACATGAAAGGCTCTTCATTGCAAGTGATCAGGGACTATACAAACTAAGAGAATCAGCAAATAACCGCCACAAACACAGGGACAGCAAACATGAAAGGCTCTTCATTGCAAGTGATCAGAGACTACGTAAACTAAGAGAATCAGCAAATACCCGCCACAAACACAGGGACAGCAAACATGAAAGGCTCTCCATTGCAAGTGATCAGGGACTATACAAACTAAGAGAATCAGCAAATAACCGCCACAAACACAGGGACAGCAAACATGAAAGGCTCTTCATTGCAAGTGATCAGAGACTATGTAAACTAAGAGAATCAGCAAATATCCGCCACAAACACAGGGACAGCAAACATGAAAGGCTCTTCATTGCAAGTGATCAGGGACTATGCAAACTAAGAGAATAAGCAAGTACCCGCCACAAACACAGGGACAGTAAACATGAAAGGCTCTCCATTGCAAGTGATCAGGGACTATACAAACTAAGAGAATCAGCAAGTACCCGCCACAAACACAGGGACAGCAAACATGAAAGGCTCTTCATTTTAGGTGATCAGGGACTATGTAAACTAAGAGAATCAGCAAATAACCGCCACAAACACAGGGACAGCAAACATGAAAGGCTCTTCATTGCAAGTGATCAGGGACTATACAAACTAAGAGAATCAGCAAGTACCCGCCACAAACACAGGGACAGTAAACATGAAAGGCTCTCCATTGCAAGTGATCAGGGACTATACAAACTAAGAGAATCAGCAAATAACCGCCACAAACACAGGGACAGCAAACATGAAAGGCTCTTCATTGCAAGTGATCAGGGACTATACAAACTAAGAGAATCAGCAAGTACCATACAAACACAGGGACAGTAAACATGAAAGGCTCTCCATTGCAAGTGATCAGGGACTATACAAACTAAGAGAATCAGCAAATAACCGCCACAAACACAGGGACAGCAAACATGAAAGGCTCTCCATTGCAAGTGATCAGGGACTATACAAACTAAGAGAATCAGCAAATAACCGCCACAAACACAGGGACAGCAAACATGAAAGGCTCTTCATTGCAAGTCAACAGGGACTATGCAAACTAAGAGAATAAGCAAGTACCATACAAACACAGGGACAGTAAACATGAAAGGCTCTCCATTGCAAGTGATCAGGGACTATACAAACTAAGAGAATCAGCAAATAACCGCCACAAACACAGGGACAGCAAACATGAAAGGCTCTTCATTGCAAGTGATCAGGGACTATGCAAACTAAGAGAATAAGCAAGTACCCGCCACAAACACAGGGACAGTAAACATGAAAGGCTCTCCATTGCAAGTGATCAGGGACTATACAAACTAAGAGAATCAGCAAATACCCGCCACAAACACAGGGACAGCAAACATGAAAGGCTCTTCATTGCAAGTGATCAGGGACTATGTAAAGTAAGAGAATCAGCAAATACCCGCCACAAACACAGGGACAGCAAACATGAAAGGCTCTTCATTGCAAGTGATCAGGGACTATGTAAACTAAGAGAATCAGCAAATACCCGCCACAAACACAGGGACAGCAAACATGAAAGGCTCTTCATTGGAAGTGATCAGGGACTATGTAAACTAAGAGAATCAGCAAATAACCGCCAGAAACACAGGGACAGCAAACATGAAAGGCTCTTCATTGCAAGTGATCAGGGACTATGCAAACTAAGAGAATAAGCAAGTACCCGCCACAAACACAGGGACAGTAAACATGAAAGGCTCTCCATTGCAAGTGATCAGGGACTATACAAACTAAGAGAATCAGCAAATACCCGCCACAAACACAGGGACAGCAAACATGAAAGGCTCTTCATTTTAAGTGATCAGGGACTATGTAAACTAAGAGAATCAGCAAATACCCGCCACAAACACAGGGACAGCAAACATGAAAGGCTCTTCATTGCAAGTGATCAGGGACTATGTAAACTAAGAGAATCAGCAAATAACCGCCACAAACACAGGGACAGCAAACATGAAAGGCTCTTCATTGCAAGTCATCAGGGACTATGTAAACTAAGAGAATCAGCAAATACCCGCCACAAACACAGGGACAGCAAACATGAAAGGCTCTTCATTGCAAGTGATCAGGGACTTTATAAACTAAAAGAATCAGCAAATACCCGCCAAAAACACAGGGACAGCAAAACCAGAGCAGTGATAGACAGAATATCAGATATATATGAAATAGATGATCCACCAGTTTTACATTGGCACAAATATTGCTATAGCAGTTTCACAAGCAAGACTAACATACAAAGAAGTAAACAAATGTCAACATGCGACTTGTCTGATGAGCCCCCAGAGTTATCCAGAGCAGCAACACCTCGGTGAAGAAGCTCAGTACAGCCATTCAATTGGAATGCATGCATGTTTTGCCAGCAACAAACTTTCATCAGTAACAACATTGAAGGTGAGTAAGGATATCATCAAGTCTTTAAAATATAACAAAGATTTATGCTGACCAAGGTCATATATTGGAACTTTCAGATGGAACAGATATTGTTTCTTGGGAGAGAAAGGTCAGTTGATATCCCAAACTCTTTCAGAAGTAGAATTTCATCATTCAAAATTTTCAGCTTGAATATATGTAGTTCCAACATGGAAAAGCTGACAGTGGTGACCATTTTGTTTCAGTCGCCATCTTGGGTAACATAAAAGCAATCAAAAAGCACATTTACAAAATGTATTTATTGATGGAACATACAAATAAACGACAGAGAAATGGTTTCATCTCAAAAAGATTTTCTAATGTTTTTTCATTACTTTCCTTCTTTTTGGCAGCCATTTGATTTTTTCTGCCATCTTGGTTTACTGTAATCCATGCCGTAAGTATCCAACATAAACTCTGCTTAATTTACATTTAATTTCATGCAGACATGAAATGTTATGCTTTCATTTTTAATTTTACACATTATTTTTTGTTATTTTGGCAGCCATTTTGTTTTTTTCCGACATCTTGGTTTACTGTTATCCATGCCCTAAGTATCCAACATACACTCTACTTGTATTACATTTAATTTCATGCAGACATGAGATGTTATGCTTTGATTTTTAATTTTACACATTATTTGTTGTTATTTTTCTTATTTTGGCAGCCATTTGGTTTTTCCCGACATCTTGGGTTTACTGTTATCCATGCCCTAAGTATCCAACATAAACTCTGCTTAATTTACATTTAATTACATGCAGACATGAAATGTTATGCTTTGATTTTTAATTTTACACATTTCATTTTTATTTTGGCAGATTTGGTTTTTAAAATTGCCCTCCATAAACTCTATTTTTTAATTACATGCAGACATGAGGTATTATGGTTTCATTTTTAATTTTACAGATTACTTTTTAAAATTGTCCTTATTTTGGTGGCCATTTTGTTTTTCCTGCCATTTTGAATGAGTTGCAGCCATCTGAGAGGGTGACAAACTAAAAATTTGGATTCAGCACCCTAAAATTATACATAATAGATGGTCTGTCGACTTTTCCCCAAAAAGCCTGTGGGTGTCACTTTTTTGAGATTTGCAACCTCATATAAAATAGAATTGCTTGACCGACGACGACGAGTGAGTGAGTGTGTGAACACACAATTACAATGACGGGGTCGTCACCTGCGTATTCGGTTAAGATAGTAACAACGCTATCACGAAACGCTTAATACGACATGGACGAGAACACAGGTACGACGTACGGACAGACATAACATCGACAACCAAGTCAATGTCCACGGCCTTTGATGACCAGTTGTGGTGCACTGGCATGTCTACCCAACCCAGGCTTGAACCCAGGGCCTCGTGGTCTGTAGACATGTATGATAACCGCTACACCACAGTTGGTTGCTTGACCCCTAAACTAATCCTTTACAAACAGCTTCAAATTCACGACGTGGAACAACAAGTCTTCCAAATTTTTGCATTCTTAGTATTCGAGATAGAACTAAACAAAGTTTGTAGAAATCAAAATATATGCATAATTTATAACGCACAAAAGGGCAGATCACAAATCCTTATGTAATTAGGTCCATAAGTTTTCTGCAAGTGTATTGGTCCATGTATAGCCTAACCAAACCTAACTCTAACCTATAGAAATAAATAATTAATTATTAATAATTAATCATTAACTATAATATAATTTTCTATGCAGATCATGTGATTTGGATACATCAAATTAGATAAGCCCCACTTGAAATAACAATCATAGGGGTACTTAGTGTGATAGGCTGCATAGTAAAAACCTAAGCCTTTCTTGATTTTTTATTCTTATTTCAAAACCACACGTGTCTCTAAGTCATGAAACTCTCACAAATTCCTAAACAATCCATTCCTTGCAAAATGTATTCAAAAACATTCCTCAGGTGCAAAATCAGAGAAAATTTGAGGACTCTTGTGACCCTTAAAAATGAAATTCCAGTTGTATTTTAAATAGCAAAATCAAGTTCAAATCACACTATTTAACTTGATCGTAAACAAATTCCAATTTTGAGGTTAAAACACCCTTCCAAAAATATGTTAACTGCTATTTAGTCATTTATTAATTGATTTTCTTAATGAATTTTAATAGAGGCTGAAAACAAACGACTGTTTTTAAGTAGTGCTGTCATGATATGTCGAACAACATTAAATAGGCCTCTTAACACTTATCGCGATTTGTCCTAATTCTAATGTATCAGTTTTAAAAACATTTGGTTTTATTCAGAAATTGGTTGTTATTAATTACCATTTGGATGAACAAAAAGTGAAATAAATTACAATGACTATGTTGTGTTTCTTTCTCATAATCCAAGTTATTAACAGAAGTTCTGATAAAAAATATTCCATCGATATCCCGAAATCCAGCCGCACACATTTGAGTACACTCAGTATCGATCCTTTACTGTACGTGTACGTATATACTATATGTGGACAATACTGTGTTGCATACATGTGTTGCATACATGTGTTGCATACATGTGTTGCATACATGTGTTGCATACATGTGTTGCATACATGTGTTGCATACATGTGTTGCATACATGTGTTGCATACATGTGTTGCATACATGTGTTGCATACATGTGTTGCATACATGTGTTGCATACATGTGTTGCATACATGTGTTGCATACATGTGTTGCATACATGTGTTGCATACATGTGTTGCATACATGTGTTGCATACATGTGTTGCATACATGTGTTGCATACATGTGTTGCATACATGTGTTGCATACATGTGTTGCATACATGTGTTGCATACATGTGTTGCATACATGTGTTGCATACATGTGTTGCATACATGTGTTGCATACATGTGTTGCATACATGTGTTTGCATACATGTGTTGCATACATGTGTTGCATACATGTGTTGCATCCGTGTTGCATCCGTGTTGCATCTGTGTTGCATACATGTGTTGCATCTGTGTTGCATACAAGTGTTGCATACAAGTGTTACAAACATGTGTTGCATCTGTGTTGCATACATGTCTTGCATTAATGTTACATCTGTGTTGCATACATGTGTTGCATCTGTGTTGCGTACATGTTACATCAGGAAAGTGCAGTATAGCATGATGATTGTGTATGATAACTCCCAGTGACGAGTATGTTGGAGAAATATGTTGCGGCGAGAAGTTCAAGGGTTCTTTCTTCCAAATTTTCACTACTATCACCAGATGTGTATAAAGTAAAAAGATAATTTAATTATTACTCAAAAACAACGATCTTTTTAAAGCTCTCCATGAGATAATTTTGCCCCAGAAGTATCATTCCTTCATTTTTTGTCGCCTAACGTTTGTTTCTAGTGACAAAATTAACACTAAGCCCTTCACTCATGGTTTACTGTATGGGAAATCAATGCGAGGTCAAAATTTGCAGACAAATGTTTGCGTTGGTCAAAGAAAATACACATGTACATCATATTTTAATTTTTTTTGTTTGTTCTTTCTTTGATTTTTTCTTGCGTTCATTATTAATGCTTGTCGATACATTACATACTTGTGAAAAGGAGCATAGAAGTAGTGATATTAACGATGTGTGAATCAGTTTTCTTTCAAAATATTGTGATATACCAATATATCGCAATATTTTTCTCCATGAAAATTAATATGTAATACAGCCATATCATGACTATTTTTTTTGTCTAACAAGGCTTTCAGAATAGCTTCAAAATTGTCCTGATTTGTCGTTCAATTTTTAAGAGTTTCATGACTAAGGATGCAAAAGTTTTTCAATATCAAAATTCAACATAATTTGAGGTTTTTCCAATGGTACATTAAGCACACCTATGGTTGCCATTTTAAGTGTGTCTATAGGCCTAAAGTTATAATCTTGTCTGAAATGCTTGAAACAATGATGCAACTAGAACCAAGGCGTACCAAAGGTTGTATAATTTTTTTATAAAAAGTGAAATAAATCAAAGTTGACAATATTATTCTTAAGCTCTTTTACCAGTCAGTAGTTATAGAAAGCATCTTGACTTTCAGTATTATCTGTATATTCGGGCTGCTTACAAAAGATTCAAGTAGTAAATTGGAGAAAATCGTAAGGGCCGCAAGCCGTGTTGTTGGTGATGACAATTGTCTGAAGTCCGTCTCTGATCTCTACAATTACATGATGCACCGAAAAATAACTAAAATATTGAATAACAATACACATCCGCTCTTCCCACTATATTTTTTCTGCCGTTCACGGAAAAGACTTCGTACACCACGGTCCAAGCATAACAGATTCAGGTTTTCATTTGTACCCAACAAAATGCAGTTTTCAACATTTTGAGCAATTTTGTCCCAACACTTTTGGCCACAATTGTAACAAATGTTGGCCCTACGCTAGTGACGCTAGTCATTCAAAGGTTAGGTTAGTATATGTCTAAGCAATCACAACTGTTTAGCAGTTGCTAATGGTGATTGGTGTACAATAAATGGTCATGCATGGAATCTCAGTTAGCAAAGCAACAAGATTTTTCCCAACCTACACCTGTCCTCTTCATCCTGGGCTTTTCCCCTTCACCCTGGACCTTCTCCTTCCATACTTATCCTTTTCTTCCACTCTAACCTCTTTTTGTTCCACCCCTACCCTTTCCCCCACCCATCATCCCCCTTTCCCCACCCATCATCCCCCTTTCCCTCACCCATCATCCCCCTTTCCCCCACCCATCATCCCCTTTCCCCCACCCATCATCCCCTTTCCCCACCCATCATCCCCTTTCCCCCACCCATCATCCCCTTTCCCCACCCATCATCCCCTTTCCCCACCCATCATCCCCTTCCCCACCCATCATCCCCTTTCCCCACCCATCATCCCCTTTCCCCCCACCCATCATCCCCTTTCCCCACCCATCATCCCATTTCCCCACCCATCATCCCCTTTCCCCACCCACCATCCCCTTTCCCCACCCATCATCCCCCTTTCCCCCACCCATCATCCCCTTTCCCCACCCATCATCCCCTTTTCCCCACCCATCATCCCCTTTGCCCCACCAATCATCCCCCCCCCACCAATCATCCCCCTTTCCCCCCACCAATCATCCCCTTTCCCCACCAATCATCCCCTTTCCCCACCAATCATCCCCCTTTCCCCACCAATCATCCCCTTTCCCCACCAATCATCCCCTTTCCCCACCAATCATCCCCTTTCCCCACCAATCATCCCCTTTCCCCACCAATCATCCCCTTTCCCCCAATCATCCCCTTTCCCCACCAATCATCCCCTTTCCCCACCAATCATCCCCTTTCCCCACCAATCATCCCCTTTCCCCACCCATCATCCCCCTTTCCCCACCAATCATCCCCCTTTCCCCACCAATCATCCCCTTTCCCCACCCATCATCCCCCTTTCCCCACCAATCATCCCCCTTTCCCCACCCATCATCACCTTTCCCATCCACCCATACCTTTTTGATCATTTTCCCCTACTGATAAAAAGACCCAAAGAGCATTGAGCGTGACCTTTGTTTGCTTGTGTGTAGGTGCCTTGTGTGATTAGCTGCACCCTTAAGGCCATAATACACCGAACGCGACGTGGTGAGCAATTTTTTAGATAATCATACAGAAAACAAATATTATAAGATGCTTTGACTTTTTGCTTACACACGATGAAGTTTACAATTGAGGCTTTCTGATGATACTAGAAAATAATTAGAAATGCTTTTTTGTTCAAACAGTGGAGAAATTCGCTTAAGTGGGGCGCGATTTTCTGTCGCGATGCAAATTTTGCTTTAATGGGCGTAGAAAGACCCTTTCAATCATTTTTCAGTTATCATCTGGATAGCCATGCGATGACCATGCTTCTCTAAAAACGAGAGGTCAAAATATTTCTTTTCCTTTATTTTATTCAATTTTGTTTAAAAAATCGCTCGCCGTGTCGCGTTCGGTGTGTTACGGCCTTTACTCATTAAATCCATGCAAAGGGTCTATCATACAGGGTATAATATATAATAATGTGCCTCTAAGTTTTTTTTTAAAGATCATTTGTTGCCTCTAAGGCTGGCAATAATTTCCAGCTATTTTGATTCTCAGCTGATGTTTGTCGACCAATCAAATTCTAGCGTTCGTACCATATAGAGAAATGAATGTCCATAAACAATTAATGTATCTTCACACCCCTTACCTTGTGGACTGATAAAAGGTCCCGTTGCAGGGGACGGCATCTGTATACTTGGAGATGGTGTATGCACAAAGGAGCCGGGAGATGGTACAAGGTGCCCTGGGGAACCTGTGGCAATAGCTGTCATAGCAGGGGTTGAGAATGGGTCAGAGAAAAGGGAAGGAAATTATGATCACCATAAAGATTTAAATACCCATACCAGGTTAAGATTTAGTGGAACTGGTATAAGCAGCAATGAATATAAATGGTGAAGTGAAGTTAGCATTCTTGAAATAAGCCTTTTTTTTTTTTTTTTTTTAAACAGGCTTTTTTTTCAAATAAACATGTAAATAAATGTTAGTGCAAACTTAAGCATGTTTTATAAAATTCAACTTAGAATGTTCAGCAAATATTAATATTGAATAAATATGCAGGTGCACATAATAAACAAATTCTTTTAAATCCGCATGCAATTAAAGTAGAACTTTGGTGAAAACGTAATGTTCATGCAATAAAATCTCAGGTTTCATCACCCACCAGGAAGATTATCAAATTATGGATAGAATAGTCTTTCAATTTCTAAAACAGAATATTCGATCAGGTAAGGCAATAAATACCTGGTAGGACCTTTTCATATGTGCTCAAAGTTATGCATGCAAAAACAGACACTCCACATCAATTTTAAGTAATTAAAGTCTTTTCCCTTTAGAAATTGGTTTAAAGTATGGTTAGGTTACAAAAATATTTCTCAGAATTTGAATGACATATGAAACTGACAGAATCCTGTAACTGATATATAAGAGACTGTGCAACCATGTGACTTATATATGAAAGAACCCTTTGACTGACATATAGACTGATATAACCCTGTGATTAATATATGAGACTGTGCAATCCAATGACTGATATATGAAAGAATCCTTTGACTGACATATAGACTGACATAACACAATGACTGATATATAAAACTGTGCAACCCAGTGACTGAAATATCAGGAAAGAAACCTGTGACTGATATGAGAAACTGTGCAACAATGTGACTGATATATGAAAGAACCCTTTGACTGACGTATAGACTGATATAACCCTGTGATTGATATATGAGACTGTGCAACCAATGACTGATACAAGAGACTGTGCAACAATGTGACTGATATATGAAAGAACCCTTTGACTGACATATAGACTGATATAACCCTGTGATTAATATATGAGACTGTGCAACCAATGACTGATATAAGAGACTGTGCAACAATGTGACTGATATATAAAAGAACCCTTTGACTTACATATAGACTGATATAACCCTGTGATTAATATATGAAACTGTGCAACAAATGACTGATATAAAAGACTGCAACAATGTGACTAGTATATAAAAAAACCGTTTGACTGACATATAGACTGATATAACCTTGTGATTAATATATGAGATTGTGCAACCAATGACTGATATATGATACTGTGCAAGCAATGACTCATATATGAGACTGTGCAATCCAGCGACTTATATATGAAAGAACCCTTTGACTGACATATAGACTGATATAACCCTGTGATTGATATATGAGTCTGTGGAACCCAATGACTGATGTATGAGACTGTGCAACCCAATGACTGATATATGAGACTGCAACCCAGTGACTTATATAAAAGAACCCTCTGACTGACATATATATTGATATAACCCAATGACTGATATATATAAAAGAACCCTTTGACTGACATATAGACTGACGTAACCTGTGATTAATATATGGGACTGTACAACCCAGGGGCTGATATATGACTGTGCTACCCAGTGACTGTTATACAAGACGGAAAGAAACTTGTGGCTCATATGAGAGACTGCATAACTCAGTGACTTACATATGAAAGAACCTTTTGATTGACATATAGACTGACATAACCCAATGACTGATATATAAAACTGTGCAACCCAGTGACTGATATATCAGAAGGAAAGAAACCTGTGACTGATATGAGAGACTGTGCAACAATGTGACTGATATATAAAAGAACCCTTTGACTGACATATAGACTGATATAACCCTGTGATTGATATATGAGACTGTGCAACCCAATGACTGATATATGAAAGAACCCTTTGACTGACATATAGACTGACATAACCCTGCAATATATGAGATGTGTCACCCGGGGACTGATATATGACTGTGCTACCCAGTGACTGTTATACAAGACTGAAAGAAACGAGAGACTGCACAACTCGGTGACTTACATATGGAAGAACCTTTTGATTGACATATAGACTGACATAGCCCAATGACTGATATATAAAACTGTGCAACCCAGTGACTGAAATATCAGGAAAGAAACCTGTGACTGATATGAGAGACTGTGCAACAATGTGACTGATATATTTATATGAAAGAAGCCTTTGACTAACATATAGACTGATATAACCCTGTGAGTGATATATGAGACTGTGCAACCAATGACTGATATATGAGACTGTGCAACCCAGTGACTTATATATGAAAGAACACTTTGACTGAAATATAGACTGACATAACCCAATAACTGATATATATATAAAAGAGCCCTTTGACTGACATAACCCTGCAATATATGAGATGTGAAACCCTTGGACTGATATATGACTGTGCTACCCAGTGACTGTTATACGAGACTGAAAGAAACTTGTGGCTCATATATGAGACTGCAACCCAGTGACTTACATATAAAAGAGCCCTTTGACTGACATATAGACTGACATAACCCAATGACTGATATATAAAACTGTGCAACCCAGTGACTGATATATAAAACTGTGCAACCCAGTGACTGAAATATCAGGAAAGAAACCTGTGACTGATATGAGAGACTGTGCAACAATGTGACTGATATATGAAAGAACCCTTTGACTGACGTATAGACTGATATAACCGTGATTGATATATAAGACTGTGCAACCAATGACTGATATATGAAAGAACCCTTTGACTGACATATATACTGATATAAACAGTGACAAATATACTGTTTCCATCAGAGTTACTCTCCATTCCCTAAATGCAAAAATAGTTGTAAATTTTATATCTACTTGTAATGACTGAAGGCAAATTGTACAAGAGCAGAAATTCATAGGTTTCAGAACACACAACAATCTTATTGTGTGAACAGATAGATGAAAGGATAGATGGAAAGATAGATGGACGAACAAAGGAGTGACCAAACAGACGGACAGAAAAAAGAATGGATGAACAAATAGTGATGGTGCTTGCATACAATATGCTGAATGCCAATAAACCATTTAAAGTCCGATGGTGGCTTTTGATCAAAGTAAGTTTTGCTGTATGTTCTAAAATATTAGCAATTTGATTTATTTGGGTTACAATTTTGTCATTACAAGTGTGAATTTTTGGAAAGCCAAGTTACATTGATGGCTTCTATTCCAAATCAAATCTGATATATAACGCAAGTTGGTACCAACCTGGGGATGGTACCCCTCCTCTAATCACACCAGGTGATGGTGCTGGCATGTTGGGTGGTGAAGCTAATGGGTAGGCACCAGGAGACATACTGTACTGCTGAAAATGAAACAAAGATGAACGAAAGTCAATCAATTTGTGAATATGATATTTCATCACTTTATGAGATTAAGGTTAAGGTTTATGTGTCGTCATGATTCAACTATGCTTTACAATGAAACCAGCAATTTTGAAAATTCTAATCCTTTTAAAAATTGGGATGGGATTTTCACTTTGTCGGAGAAATCAGTCAAAATGTATTCTACAAAGAGACCACTACCTGGTTACACAACAAATTGTTTAGTAATGACTAGTGGCCTACTAAACAGGGTTACAGCCAAAGGTGGGATTCACACTTTTCTGAAATTTGTATCTTTTGTATGGTGATTTTTTGCATCTTAGCATAATTTTGACACCCCTCTTTTGACTTTCCTCCCCCCCCTACCCCCTCCCTCCTCCTTTTTTTGGTAGGCAAATCTAGCCCATGGTCAAAGCCAATAACGTCTTGCACCAAATCATAATTTTTATCTTTTCAAATATCATTTTGATTGGTTAAAATCTGGAATCCAGAATCTGATGTCAGTATTTTTCTTTTACAAAACTACAGCAAAAAGATAAATTTCATTATAAAGAGTCTGCCAATTCTTACCTCTGAATGCACATGAAAATTTGCATATTTGAAAATGGAAATCCAGAAAAGTTGTAAAATTGGCAATCTTAAGCCAATTTTGGAAGGACTCCATTATATGGACATTAGCTAAACTCAATTTAATATCAACATGAACTCGCACCCAGGTCACTAAATTTCTGTGCTATAAATAATTTCCCACAGGCCTTTCACTCCTACACAACACATAACTTAATCCCACACTCTGACAACCTCTGTGTGGTAAACTTTACAGTGAGTTTGCAAGATGTAACATATCTCAAAACACAAATTTGTGGCTTTAGATCTCAAGTACGGGAGATTAAGTTAGTTTTGTGGTTGCATTAAGAATTTTTGGCCCTTAGACCCCTCCAACCCAACACCCTCGATTTTCTCAAAATCAGGGGTATCAACACCATTCAGCCCAAGAGACTCTTTACAAGTCATTGACTAGCAATCATCTATTATTACACCATACACAACACAGGGGTAATCTATACCTTCTTAACTTACAGCATCTTCATAGTCTATTCACAGTTCACTTGTTAGCAACCAGCTACTGTTACACTGTACATAATAGGTCATTCATCTGGGGCACAAGCTACATAACTGCTGTTTAGTGATGCGAATCAGACTAGTCCTTGGCTGAGCCTAAATATAAATATACATTATATGCTTAGGAGGAATTTGTGCAAAACCCATAAATGATTCATGGACCATTCTTTATAAAGATGGTTATTTTTTTATGGTTTGAGGAATTTATATTTCCAAACATAGCAATTCTCGTCTCTATAGCAGTGCAGAGTTGGAATTATTATTATCAAATTTCCCACGGTTCTAAATCAAGGTGTCGAAAATCTTCCCACAAAAACATTGCGACAGCAATAATATTAATGTGGTAAATACATCTTTATATGTTCGCAATTTCTATCCTATTCATCACACACTTACAAGGGGAGGCTTTTAGGGCACATTTTTACAATATACACTGTTTGCTTACTCAAGAAATCATCCCCAAAAAAAAAAAGAAATAATTTAAAAAATATTCTAATAAATTCCGTTGTTTCCAGCAGTTATGCACTTCTTAGTTGTTTGACTCACCCCTACTACCCCCAGCAATGTCAGTCAAAGGTGAGTCATTGACATATGAAATAGTGACTCACATCTGTGTCATTGTACCAAATTGTCAGTCACCAGAGTGACTCTGGGGTGGGTCAATTAAATTCAGACCCATTGACTTTGTACAGAGGTGATTGATTTGGGGTAAGTCATTTCACAAAAAATGCCACTCACCTAAGTGACTGAGGGGTGTGTCAATGTACATGTTTTGTACACCCACTTTGATGCAATGACTCACCTTGTCTGGGGGTGCATTATAACCGCCAGAACCTTAAAAAAATTCTACCTCTGTAGCAGTGCATAGGCAATGTCCATATACTATTTTTGTGATTTAGGTTTAAAGGTAGGTATATGAACATGGTAGCAACAACATGAGCTTACATGATTTAAAACAAGGGTTCTTAATCAAATTTTTCGAAGGGCCATCATTTCAAAACAGCTTTAGGCCATGGGCCAATCACGTGGCAAAGCCAGCATCACGTGACAAACAAAACCCGTCAAAAAATCCCTGAATACAAACAATTTGAGAGCGTGCGCGATTAGAAGAATGCATGCCAGATGTCGGCAGTTCACTTATCAACCTTCCGTTGACAAACTGCAAGCCCAATTTATAGCGGAACTAAAGATAACATTTTATTTGATAAGCCGCAATGTTTTAGTAAGCTGATCTGCCTGGGAAAAAAACAAAATTAAATGAGTATTTTGCAAATTTTATGGATCTCATTCAGATTGATCTTACATGCAATGCACTGAATTGCATTATATAATGACTGTTGTTCGCAGGCCAGATTCGGCCCTTGGACTGACTTTTCATAATTGCTGGTTTAAAATAAACTATAAACCATGCAAACAGCAAAAAGTCCCATCACAATCGGTTAAAATTTGACCATTTTAAAACTTAGATACCTAATTAGCATAAATTGTGCAATAATGTGTCCTCAGGATAGGACACCTAGAAAATTGCTCGTCACCTTATTGATTTAAGTCCATCCCACAATATTTTGAATGGGAAAAGTTGGCTCCAATAACAGGAAATTGAATATTATTATGACTTTCAACCAGATTTCAACATAGGAAGCACTTTGAGAACATTTGATGTTTGAAATTTGGGAAAGAGATATCAAGAATTAAAGAATTTTAGCTGTATTCCTGTTCATACATCATCACTTTTACACATTTGACAAACTGATTTGTCATAACTTAAACATGTTAAGTGCTATTGTGACCATTTGAAGATTTTTCTGTTCAGACTTTAATGCTCTTTCATCTTCTATATACCTTGATTATTCAGCTAAGTCTGCCCCCACCCATAGGCGAGATTTGGGGGGAGGAAGGGGGCACTTGCCCTCTCCCCACTTTTTGTCTTCAGAATTTGTATCTTTTGTACAATAATTTTTTGCATCTTAGCATAATTTTGTGGTTTTCCCCCTCCATTTTTGACTGACCCCCCCCTCCCCATCTTTTGTAAGCCAAATCCAACCCATGCCTCTACCAGTCCATAAACCATTAACAGATAGATGAAAGTCAGATACCTGGGCTTGAGACAACATAGAGGTATGTGGTGAAGCAGGCTTTGCTGGACTAGGCACCGGATGAATAAAACCTGCTGCATTACCCTGCTGTCCCGTCATTCTGGAGCCAGGCATCGGGGAGGCATTGGGCTGCTGCCCTGAATGGTACCCCTGGTCCGACATGGTTTCCATCGACATAGGAGAGGATGGGTCGTCATCGGTAATTGTCCGTCTCCGCATAAGACTCATGTCGTCCACAAACATTTCAAGGAAAGCCTGAAAAGGACACAAAGTAATAGATTCTTGGAAGGAAATTCTTTGTCTTTTTAGGGAAATATGTCTGTGAATTTTCATTTTCATATATATGATAGCATAGTGTTGAGGGTCAAGCAAGTCCATCTGAAATGAAAGAGGAAGAGGTTGGGGAGATAGTGTGGTGAGCAGGGAGTACAATAGGTAGGGAATATATAGGATAATCCGGATGTAAGACCGCCATTTTGTGGTATACCACATATCCAGGGGTTCAAATTTGAAACATTTGCCACTATTCCAATGGAATAGTAGATTTTTAAATTTACTACTCCCGACTCCTATTTTACTATTCCTTTTATTTTTATTCTGAAAACCAACAACTAGAACGGTAAATACCGTCATGGTTTGCATGCCTATGCAAAATGACACCCATATCATATGATCTAGCCAATTATCAAAATGGCATTTCACACTAAGTCCCACATGGCATCCCATGTCGAATATGGCATCCCACCCCATCTCCCACATGACATCCCATCCCATGTCCCACATGACATCCCATCCCATGTCCCACATGACATCCCATCCCATGTCCCACATGACATCCCATCCCGTGTCCCACGTGGCATTCCACCACATGACCCACATGGCATCCCAACCTATGACCCACATGGCATCCCATCATATGTCCCACATGGATCCCATCCTACATGTATGTCCCACATTAATCCCACATGACATCCCATCCCATGTCCCACATGACATCCCATCCCATGTCCCACATGGCATCCCTCCCTGTGTCCTACATGGCATCTCTCCCTATATCCCCTATGGCATCCCACCTTATGTCCCACATCAGTGGCTTCCCATCTGATGTCCCACATTGGATCCCACAATATGTTCCACATGGTACCCTCTCAATGTCCCAATGACATCCTACTTTATGTCCCACATGGCATCACATCCCATGTCCCTATGGCCTCCTACACTATGTCCCACACAGCCTCCTAACCTATGTCACACATGGCATCCCAACCTATGTCACTCTCTGTTACTTGTGACATCCCACCCCTTGTCCCACATGGTATCCCACCCCATGTCCCACAGGACATCCCATGTCCCACATGACATCCAATCTCATGGCTTTCCACCCTATGTCCCGCATGGCATTCCACCATATATCCTACATGGCATTTCACAATAATAAAGGCGGAGTTGAATAATTATGCCTGATACAACCGTTAATGCCCAAATATTTTAAAGAATTTTAAATCTCTAGTGCTACGTACAAGAGAGACACTTGAGGATCTCTAAAAGAATATTGAAAAATCATATCATTTTACAGTTATCTTCCAAGAAAATATCAAATGTTTTGAAGACTTTTTAAGAAAACTAGTCTTCAATCTGTCTTAAGTGTCTCTGAAAAAACTTTAACATTTTGTGAGGAAATTCTAACCTTCCATAAGGATAACTGAAGAAACTTTGACTTTTTCTGAGGAACTCTGAAGAAACTTTAACATTTTCTCAGGAATTCTCAACAAACTAACATTTCTGAGGAAATTTCAGGAAAAACTGTGGACAGACGGCTGGCTGGACAGACGGCTGGCTGGACAGACGAAATCACCATTACATAGGTTTACACTATGCTTCGCATGCTCACCAATAAAAAACAGATATTGAGTTTAATCATGTACGACAGAAGAACATCAACACTATGTGCCTAACTTTATTTGTAGCAAAACCATTTAAAAATGGCCACCATTCGCTATTATTTTTTTTTTTGAGGACCACACATGGAACCACCAAAAGAATACTTAAAGGGATGTTACCAACCACTCAAAAGTAAAGGGAACACTGATTTACCAACTGTAAAAGCATCATTTTGAGGAGAAAAAAGTTACGGAAAGAATCGATCCCGATTCATTTGACCATATAACATGTAGTATAATATACTTTTTTTGTTTGTTTGTTTGTTTGTTTGATGAGGTCTTAACGGCACCACGACAACGAAGGTCAAATTGTGCCTGAGAGGTCAGATCATTTTAGAGGTAGTAAGGAAAGAGACCAGGGGAAGAATGAGAGAAATTCAAGAACAAAAGCCAGAAAGCTGTGATCGAGAGAGGAGGTGCATGGGTAAAACTAAAAACAGAGTAGAGAGGGGGTGGAAGAGGAGGATTAAATATGGTTGTAGAGGGATGCATGCTGAAGGAAGGAGACTATTTTATCTGGAGGATTTTTGGAAGAACTCAGCAATTGAGTTGTGGGAGCGAGAGAAGCTCTGGGAAGGTTGTACAGGGGCAAGCAAGGAGAACGTGTTGGATTGTAAGGATGCAGTGGCAATTGTTACAGAGGGGTTGGGGGAACCAATAAGGAGGTGGGAGGAGTGAGGTGGGTGTGACCAATTCTAAGACGGGTAATATGAACGTTGTCGATACGAGAAAGGTTGTTGATGGTGGATTTGATCGGATTGTGGGCTGGATAACATGGAGTTTGTTATCAATTTGGAAGTTCCATAAGGTTTGCCAGCGGTCACGAACAAGAGAAGCGATAAGCGGTTTGATGTCAGAGAGGGTTTTGGGAAAAGGGGAAGGGAGGAGGTTAAGGGCAAGCTTAGCGGCTGTATCAGCCCTGTCATTGCCAGGGATGCCAACATGGCTGGGTATCCAGAAGAAAAGAACACTGTATTAGTTTTTTCACAAGCGGTGTCGTGCCGATTTTAACATGTACTGTACAACAATTATCATTTTTATTTAGCGTTATTGGGCCAATAAACATTGTGCAGATCGAACAAATTTAGCTGTAAAACTCCTAACAATTGGCCATATACCTGTATACTGTCACAGACGATTGTGCAGATTGAGAAAATTTGGCCGTGAACCACCCAAAATTTGGCTGCATACTGTCACAACAATCTGGCAGCCGCGATAGAAGCCATTTGCATCAGAGTTTGGTGCACTTTTACAGTGAAATACTGAAAAAGAAGATTCTACTTTTCTCGGAATAGCAGAATAGCGTAAATTTTGGACCCTACACGTCAGATCTTATATCCTCCACTCGTCATTGCGACATGTAACTCATTCTTTTCTTTCAAGAAACATAGAAAGTGACAACGGCAATATTTACTCCAGGTTTTCGATTAAATCACCCTGCCAATCAAACTATGACACATACCTTTAAGTCCACGGCAGGCTGATATCCAACTGATTTCCACATATCAAACAAACTATGAGCTCCATCTGAAAGCAAATAATAAAAGGAGTTAATAGAAAAATTTAAGACAAGTAAACTTATTTTAAAAAAATTAGTTGAGTGGTCAAGCAAGTCCATCTTATATAAAAGAGGACTTCAGCAGAAACAAAATGGTGAAGAAACCATTCAAAAATCTTATTCCACTAAGGAGATATTAAAGGATTGTTAGAGGTATATTGGAGCTTAGGGCTGGGTTAGTAACTACGTTTTAAGTTCGGTTGGAAGTGCGATAGAATCTGGGTATGGACCAGATTGCATATTTAAAGTATGGAAGGTAAGATATCATTTGAAGTAAATTTCAAACCTAGCCATTTACAATATGAAAAATCTAAATCCATCAGAGCCATTAGGCTCATAGAGCCGGTGCTTTACCCCGGTTCCAATGCCGCAACGGATGAGAGCACATGATTCCCCCTTGGACAGGACGTCAGTCCACCGTAGATTAACTCCCCATCAGTGCTGGTACTCATTTTACAGCTGAGTGGACTGAATTAAGTAAAGTGTCTTACTTAAGGACACAATGCAGCGCTCGCCATGGGATTCGAACACAGCATCTATTTGAGCACACCTCCTTAACCACTGAACCTCTGATTTCAAGCCTACTCATTCACGATATAAGCAGTCCCTTCCATGAAATCAAAAAACGTTCAAGCAAATAATTCTGAAAACAGACCTGCTTTGTACTGCAGGGTCAAGTAATATATGTATACACTTTTGAAATGAAATGAAAAAGGTGTGAGATGAATTAATAAGCTTTCTTGCCTTTACAGAAACATTTATCAATTTTTGAAATTGTTGCAAATCACATCCAACCTCTAATAGTATAATGCTACCTATTGCAGGTCTTTGCTCAAGTGAAAACAATGGCTATAGACCATTTTAAGTCAGTATAGCCATTTTCCAGAAAACTAATTTAAATAATGCCACATGGTCAAAATTCAGGTGTCCATAATGTGCCAATCGTATCAAGGGGGAATCTTATCGACCAAACAAATACTGGGGGATTCTTGGTCAGCTGCACAATTCACACAGGATATGGGATAAAGCAAATGAATGAATGCTTTTCAATGCTAATGCATTACACATGAAGATACAGCTTAACATTGGTGTGTTTGCCCTCCTTCGCCGCTTCTAACTTGCCGGAAAATAGAAAAGGCGTTTTTGTAAACCAAGTTTTTTCTTTAAAAATCTCTACTCTTTGTAAAAATTCCTACAAAACCCTTCAAAATGGTGTGTCAACCATCTTTGCATTGCCAGATCACAAATTAATACCCTCGCGTACGTGTAGGAATTTTGTTCTGGCAAACACAAGCCATGTGATACAATTTGTTGATCACGTGATCGCTGTGTTCCTCACGCTGCTCCGTGTGCTTCACACTTTTCAACGCGCCTTTGATCGGATTTTAATCAAAGAGAAAAGATGTTGGTTATCAGTGTGATAACGGTCTTTAAAAACCAGAAAAAGCGACACTCTTGTATCAAGCTAATGCTATCAACTTCTTCACTTGCTTGTTAATGAAGACAGTATCCTTACGTAGGGAAAAAGATGAATAGTTTGGTTTGGTTTCTTGATGTTTAATGACACCGCGACAGTCAGAGTCAAATGTGCCAAGAGGGTGTTAAAAAACTAAGGTGTAAGAGTTAGAGCAGAGAGGGGATGGGAGGATTGAGAGGGAGAAAAGTGAGAAAATAGGGTGAATTTGGGAGAAAAATTAAGGTAAAAAAAAAAAGGGGTGTGTAAGGTTAGGTGTACAAGGAAAGAGAAAGGAAGATTAGATATGGTGGAATAGGTTGTTGTTGCAGAGGAAGTTGATAATGTTGGAAGAAGGATTGTTTTTAAAGAGATTCAAGATTGTGGTGGGTGAGGAGAGAAGAGACCTGGAGTTCAGGTATAGGGGACAGGTTAAGAGGATATGCTTGATGGAGAGTTCGGTGTTGCAGGTGGGGCAGGTGGAGCCAAAGATAAAGAAACAATACACACAAAAAAATCTGCCCACCCCTCCCTTACAATTTTCTACAAAAAAGGGCAAACAAATCATTTTCTTTCGGCCTAATACATAGGAACATTTTCGTTTACAACTTTTCCTCAAGCAACTGCAGCTGACTGATTGGGTTACAAAGAAAATATATCCCTGTAGCAGAAGATTGGTCGGCGTACACTCACGTTTGGTTCAACTCAGTTTGAAACCCCAAAACCTAAAAGACAAAAAAAAAATGAACAATTTGATGAAAAAGCATACCTCGAATGGAGATGGCTTTCTTGCCTTTACACAAGATGTCCAAACAGTAATGATTCCTGAATACCAGTCGGAAGTGGGTGCTAGACTGGGCCAGGTGCACGAACGAGAAGGTGGAGGAGGCAGGCTGCACGAGAAAAGAGGATGGCATATGTCGCAAATTGGTGGAGAAATTAAAAGTTGAAAAAAATGAACTTACTTTTGTTATAGCATTTGATACAGAAACCTATAAGTAATGATCATTAGATTGCATTAAATCATTAGTTCAGTGGCCAAGCAAATTTATCCTATGTTAAAGAGGACTGTAATAGAAACAAAATGGTGACAAAAAAACTGCTTCAACATCCCCATGTCTTATCTAAGTAGAAACAAATGGTGTATTATTCTACTATGCAAGGTTGTCCCCCTCTTCTTCACTTTCTTTACAATTGTTAATGCATTTTAAAGAAAATTGGTTTTAAAAACTTTGATTTACCCTCAAACTTTCTTCAGGTGGTAAATTATAATTATGTTTACTAGATTCTGTTTTAAATCTTTCCCAACATATCCATTGGTTTTTAAACCAGAGAATTGCATGAAAATATATGAAAGAATACATAAAGCCTTCGAGGAATATGAGAATGTAACATCACAACTAGTCTGTTTCCAGTCATTTCTCCACAAATGATACAGAACTTTTAACTTGATTATCTCCTTAACGGAATAAGATTTTTGAATGCTTTCTGGCACCATTTTGTTTTGTTTGAAGTCCTCTTTCATATAAGTTGAACTTGTTTGACCCCTGAACTAATCCCTTAAAGGAGCCCTATATATTTTGAACATAATGTAAAGAGACTTCTATACCAGTCATTTTAAGCAAACCTTAGGAACTCTTTTAACTTTTTCAATATGTCCTGAACAGAACAAGATATGACATTGTTTTCTTCAAATTTTTGTTTTTCTAATATTGTCCTTTTATCATGCAATGTAAACATGTCTTGTCATTTTGCTAACAAATCCAGACTTCTTCAATCAACATAGTGGTAAAACTCTGTGGCTTTTAACTAATATGCAAATTTGCAGCAGTTTACTTAACTTATGTAAATTCAAAAAACATTTTGCAACCATATTTCTGAATTTCATTGTAAATAGTTCATTACAGTTATATGTTTCTCTTATTTTCCTGTATCATGCACTTTAAAATGTCTGGTCATAATGCTAATATTTTCAGACATTAATTACACTCAGGCCTTAAAATGCAAAATGTTACAAATGCTCGATTTTAAACCAAATTTGATGAACCATTTGCTATTTTCATGGTTTACATCATATTTTTGTCCAAAGCTCACAATGTTGCTACCTGTCCATCATTCTTCAAACACTTTATGGATGTACATTCAAAAAAAGGAAAGCAAAAAATTAACCACAAAAACTCTCACCCCATTGGTTACTGATCTCAACACAGGCATGAGTGGCAACTTGCAGATTGCTTGGAAGAGGTGCTTGCGTGATACACAGGATCATCATCAGACGCGCCAACATCTTGTGCTCGTTCAGCTCTTGCTGAAGGTTGTGTGCGAGCAGCCCGTGGCAGTTGGTCGTGGCGTGCGATCCGAGGGCGCTAAAAGCCAGTTTGAACTCCTTTCTTGCGGTGTCCCACCAAATGGTAACCTGCAAAAAGTTAAAGCAACATCCATGTTTGTTTAACTCTTACTCTACGAGCACTTCTTTGAAAACGCGCTTGGGAGGCGGGATCAAAGATGGGGCACCCAAAATGGCAATAATATCACTGCGTGGTGGAGTAAGGGTTAAGCACAGGCTGATTATTGAAGGGTCCTCTTGTCTTCCAAGCAGCAGAGTTGGGCTCGTTCCGCTTCAGTGATCCGGTGGGCTGCCCACCGGGATCATGCTGCATATATATTTGATTTGGCACACTTGTCGCGGGCTGCTTAACCCTTACTCTACCAGCACTTTTTTGAAAACGCGCTTAAAATGTCCCAAGGCATTTACGGATGTTATTCAAATTCATACAGTGGTGACTTTGAGAACAACCTCTCCCATAAAATAAGTTGAGACCAAGTTTAAGTAGGTCATAGTCGAGTGTCAGCCGCACTCCTTCAACCTATTAGGACAGACAGATAAAAGTGATCTAAACCAACATGAGAAATGAACTCATGTCATCATAAAACTACAATTTGGTTTAATGGTTAGGCTTGTTTGTTTGTTTGATGAGGGCTTAATGTCACCACAAGAGTGAGGGTCAAATTATGCCTGAGAGGTTAGATCATTCCAGAGGTAGGCTTGAAATTTTGAAGAGCTATAAAATAGTCCAGTTTTGACCAAATTTTGATGGGATTTCTGGCTTCTAGTTTTTAAAGTATTCAAGAAATATTCCATGGTTTTTTGTAATATTCCCATGGTTTTTTGTAATATTCCCATGGTTTTTTTGTAATATTCCCATGTTTTTTTGTAATATTCCCATGTTTTTTGTAATATTCCATGGTTTTTTGTAATATTCCCATGGTGTTTTGTAATATTCCCATGTTTTTTGTAATATTTCCATGGTTTTTGTAATATTCCATGGTTTTTGTAATATTCCCATTTTTTTTTGTAATATTCCCATGATTTTTTGTTATATTCCCATGGTTTTTTGTAATATTCCATGGTTTTTGTACTATTCTTATGTTCCCATGGTTTTTTGTAATATTCTCATGGTTTTTGTACCCATATTCCCATGTTTTTTGTGTAATATTCCATGTTTTTTGTAATATTCCCATGTTTTTTTTCCCGTGTTTTTGTGTGTAATATTCCATGTTTTTTTAAAAAATTACATGTTTTTTGCAATATTGCCATGGTTTTTTGTAATACTCCCATGGTTTTTTGTGAAATTTCATTTAAAAGAGCATACTTTTAGAGCCAGGTTAATATAAAATCAGATTAATATCATATTCCATTCAGAAAATATGGATTTTAAAGATTTCCCAATTGCATTTTAAAGTTTTTTACAGTATGATGAATTCGTGTTTGATGTCATAAAGACAATTCCATTGCAAATGTTTATGTATTTCTTTGAACGGTAATTGGTTGTTTTAAAGCATTCAAACAATATTCCAAACGTTTTTAATATTTGGCATGTTTTTTAATATTCTCATGGTTTTTTTAATATTCCTAACAAAGTTTTTGTAATATTCCCAATGATTTTTTTGTAATATTCCCAGAATGTGTTGTTTTTTGTAATGTTTTCTTATTCTTTTTTGTACTTTTCTTATGTTTTTATCTCCTGGTAATAACATATCAACATGGTTTTTGTACTATTGTTATGTTTTTTTCTATAAAGGTTCAAAAAACATGGTTTTTTAAAATGTAATAATTCCCATGGTTTTCCCATTCGCAACGAATATTTTAAAATCCTTGTTTTTTTTGATAATATTCCCATGGTTTTCAAACTGTTTCTACTATTCCTACATTTTTTTATTGTTGTAGTATTCAACATGTTTTTTGTAATATTTTCATGTTTTTTGTAACCTATGCCTGACCATGGTTTTTTCCTTTGTAATATTCCCATCTTTTTTTGTAAAACTTTTTTTTCATTTAAAAGAGCATACTTTTAGAGCCAAGGTTAGTACAAAACTGTTTTGGTGTTTGGCAAATAAATCACTGATTG
Organism: Chiridota heheva; assembly: GCA_020152595.1. Lineage (NCBI taxonomy): Eukaryota > Metazoa > Echinodermata > Holothuroidea > Apodida > Chiridotidae > Chiridota > Chiridota heheva. Next base: position 857,632 of record JAIGNY010001477.1, on the reverse strand, counting down.
TTGATTGATCATTGATTGATTGATTGATTAAATATGGATTTTCAAACATTTCAATTCCTGTCCCAATGGTCATTTTAAAACTTTTTTACAAATATGATAAATCTTAATCTTAAGAGAAATAAACACTTTATGATGTCAAAACACTTTAGACCTGACAAAACACCATTGCAAATGTTTATGTAAAAGTTTCTTTGAATAAGAAATTAACTGGAAATAATTGGTTGATTCCTTTCTGCCCTAAAATTACTGGCTTTTAAAATAATTATCCAAAAGTTATTAAAGTAGGGTATATTTGAAAAAAATTATGCAATATTTCATTAATTTATTTTTCTTTACTTTCAATACTTTTTTGTGCTTTTGAATAAAAAATTAAAATTTTCATAAAATTAATTTTTTAATTTAAAATTATAATTAAAAACAGGTTTTTGTACTACTGGCAAGTAACATAACAATTTAATCAATCAAAATTTTAGAAATGAGGGAACATGATCAAAAGTTTTTTTGAGTTGCGACCACAAACCAAACGCAATTGTCAAGGGTTAATCACAAAAACTAGTGAAAAGCGCCAGACTTGTGGGCGTTGTGGCCTGGAAAGGAATGAATTATTTCACTAACTTCAAGATTTGTAAGAACTTTTTAACCAATCTATCTATTTTTCAACTTCCAGGTTTTTAAGAATTTTTTAAACCACTCTTATCTATTTTTGCCCTAAGTGATACTAATCGCTTCAAAAAAATTGGTTCGAAAAACCTTGACATACCACATGACTCTTGTCCTTATTATACGCAATGGTGATTTTCTTGTAGGTGTAGGACACAATATCGATCAAAATACTGTAGGCTAGAGAATGTTCTTGCAGCCAGCTCCCTCGTGACGCCGAGGGTAGAGTGACATATGGGAGCACATCGGGTAATCCCATGACAAGCTGATATAGATGGGCAATAGCTTCCCAGTCTTGTAAAAATAGATCCACGACAGAGTCTTGGCTTGGAACCTCATAGGTGAAGTATACTTCATGGGCTGGTTCTAGGACAAGATGGTGAGAGACAAAATTATAAAGGATAAGTTTCGTGATCAAGCATTAAAAATCTTTCTCTGTCCATGGGATATGAAACATTTGTAAGAGATATGTGTGGTACTGACTCACATTCCAAAATAAGTTTGTGTATTTCATTAACTTTTTTTTCTAATTGTGGTATTCGTGCCAGATATGTTCTCAGATCAGTGAATTTTAATTGCTTGAATTACTAGGATCATATTATGTTGTTTCCAATGTAATTAGAGGCAAAGAAATTTTGACCAGAATTTTAAATTTTACAGAGACCAAGACAGCATAGATGACACGTAATTCTTTTTTGGAACAGTACTTATTTCGAGGCCTGGTATATCAGATGACCTCATAATGGTACTTTACAGATCAAAATCTAACTTCGGAGTAAGTAACTATTTTACATCATTTCATAGCACAACTCCCAAGACAGTCATCAAGTTTTGAGAAGAAAATAATCAAATGATTAGTTCAGGTAAGTCCATCTCATGCGAAAGAGGAATTCAAAAGAAATGAAATGGTGGAGAAAGCATTCAAAAATCTTATTCTGTTAAGGAGATATTAAAGTTTAAAGTTATGACTAAAATCAGACTAGTTGTGATGTCATAGCCTCAGATTCCTCAGTCTTTATGTATTTTTCTTGTACGATTTTGTGGCTTAACCCTTAAATGCTCAGCGTATTCAAAATGTGACGGCAATTTTTCCCAACTTTTTTTTTTCAAAATTTATTTTTACAACTTTCTTTTCGTTTTCTACCACTACAAGTTAGGTTTATATGAATGCTAAGACAATAAACTTTTCAATAAAAGATTCAAATTAAAGAAAATTTGGGCACAAATATGAAAATTTGTAAATTTTAGGCAAAATTAGGTAAAAATTGTTCTCTTTTTTGGAGCTTGTATTATTTCTTGTGTATAATGAAAATGGAGGATTTTTTTTACATATTTAAATTGTTTGTGAAAATTCTTTTCCACTGATACCAGTCTAAATTTTTTCCTCAAAGCAAAACATGCAAAAACAATGAAAACAATTAATAATCACTGCTGTAATTACTCGTGGAAAAACAAAGCCGCGCATCCAGCTCGGTTTCGAACCCGAGCCATTCACATGAACTTCCCGAACGCTAACCGCTGCACAGGACTGGGTGTGTCGTAGTGTGTGGCTTTGTTTTCATACTTAAATTGCAGAGGCAGTTCCTCTTTGTGTTTTTAATTGAAAATAGATGAAATAAGTTTTGTGATATTATGCCTTCCATTCAACACGTCACACTTTTAAACATCACATCGCCTTCCATTCAACACGTCACACTTTTGAATATCACATCGCCTTCCATTCAACACGTCACACTTTTGAATATCACATCGCCTTCCGTTCAACACATCACACTTTTGAATATCACATCGCCTTCCATTCAACACGTCACACTTTTAAACATCACATCGCCTTCCATTTAACACGTCACACTTTTGAACATCACATCGCCTTCCGTTCAACACATCACACTTATGAACATCACATCGCCTTCCGTTCAACACATTACACTTTTGAATATCACATCGCCTTCCGTTCAACACATCACACTTTCAATATCACACGCCTTCCGTTCAACACATCACACTTTTGAATATCACACGCCTTCCGTTCAACACATCACACTTTTGAATATCACATCGCCTTCCGTTCAACACATCACACTTTTGAATATCACATCGCCTTCCGTTCAACACATCACACTTTTGAATATCACATCGCCTTCCGTTCAACACATCACACTTTCGAATATCACATCGCCTTCCGTTCAACACATCACACTTTGGAATATCACATCGCCTTCCGTTCAACACATCACACTTTGGAATATCACATCGCCTTCCGTTCAACACATCACACTTTTGAACATCACATCGCCTTCCGTTCAACACATCACACTTTTGAATATCACATCGCCTTCCGTTCAACACATCACACTTTTGAATATCACACGCCTTCCGCTCAACACATCACACTTTGGAATATCACACGCCTTCCGCTCAACACATCACACTTTGGAATATCACATCGCCTTCCGTTCAACACATCACACTTTTGAACATCAAATCGCCTTCCGTTCAACACATCACACTTTTGAATATCACATCGCCTTCCGTTCAACACATCACACTTTTGAATATCACATCGCCTTCCGTTCAACACATCACACTTTTGAACATCAAATCGCCTTCCGTTCTACACATCACTTTTTAACATCAAATCGCCTTCCGTTCAACACATTACACTTTTAACATCATCCCCTTCCCTTCAACACTCACACTTTGAACATCAAATCGCCTTCCGTTCAACACATCACACTTTTGAAAATCACACGCCTTCCGTTCAACACATCACACTTTTAAACATCAAATCGCCTTCCGTTCAACACATCACACTTTTGAACATCACACGCCTTCCGTTCAACACATCACACTTTTAAACATCATATCGCCTTCCGTTCAACACATCACACTTTTGAACATCAAATCGCCTTCCGTTCAACACATCACACTTTTGAACATCAAATCGCCTTCCGTTCAACACATCACACTTTTGAATATCACATCGCCTTCCGTTCAACACATCACACTTTTGAACATCAAATCGCCTTCCGTTCAACACATCACACTTTTTAACATCAAATCGCCTTCCGTTCAACACATCACACTTTTTAACATCACATCCCCTTCCCTTCAACACATCACACTTTTGAACATCAAATCGCCTTCCGTTCAACACATCACACTTTTGAATATCACATCGCCTTCCGTTCAACACATCACACTTTTAAACATCAAATCGCCTTCCGTTCAACACATCACACTTTTGAACATCACATCGCCTTCCGTTCAACACATCACACTTTTAAACATCATATCGCCTTCCGTTCAACACATCACACTTTTGAACATCAAATCGCCTTCCGTTCAACACATCACACTTTTGAACATCACATCGCCTTCCGTTCAACACATCACACTTTTGAACATCAAATCGCCTTCCGTTCAACACATCACACTTTTGAATATCACATCGCCTTCCGTTCAACACATCACACTTTTGAACATCAAATCGCCTTCCGTTCAACACATCACACTTTTGAACATCAAATCGCCTTCCGTTCAACACATCACACTTTTGAATATCACATCGCCTTCTGTTCAACACATCACACTTTTGTCAAATGCACACCCTCGCTAACAAGCCTACGTAGTCTTAAATTTGTTTTTGCACAACATACAGGGGCCTAGCCTATGCACCAGCAACAAACACCAAATGAAATAGGTTTGCAATGCGTCAGATACATTTAACAAAGTGTGATTGACTTTCGTACGATGCGCTTAATGCACTTGTCAGTTGTATAACTCACCCCTACTACCCCTGGCAATGTCAGTCAAAGGTCAGTCAATGACATATGAAACAGTGACTTACATGTGTGTCATTGTACCAACTTGTCAGTCACCAGAGTGACTCTGGGGTGAGTCAATTAACTTCAGACCCATTGACTTTGTACAGAGGTGAGTGATTTGGGGTAAGTCATTTCACAAAAAGTATCAGTCACCTAAGTGACTGAGTTGTATGTCAATATATATGTTTTGGTCACCCACTTTGGTGCAATGACTCGTCTTGTTCGGGGGTGTAGGGGTGAGTCACATAATTGACAAGTGCATGACAAAAATACCATGAACAAAAGTAATAAGCAATGGACATCAGTGAGTGTTATGTGTTGAAAAAATGCAATCAGTTATACTCAGATGCAATTGAAAAAAGTCTGATGCTATTAATTATTATGCCAAATTGGCGTTCCATATTGTATTGCTTTTGTGAACATGCAATTCTACTCTTAATTATTCAACATGCTTTTCTATTCTTTATTATTTTACATGCTTTTCTTTTCTTGATTATTCAACATGCTTTTTTATTTTTGAATATTCAACATGCTTTTCTATTCTTGATTATTCAACATGCTTTTCTATTCTCCATTATGCAGCATGCTTTTCTACTCTTGATTATTCAACATCCATACATCATAAATTATGGCAATTTTTCTTGGTGGTTCTTTGATATGTATTGCATCATTTTTAAATACTATCCTTTTATTCTAAGGACATTTCCATAATTTCCTTAATGTCCCCAATGTCTCCTACCATACCTCAACAACTTAACCCCTCCCCTATCAACACCATTCAATGTTGACCATTGTAAATGTTTGTTTCTTATTCTTGAAATTATGCTAAACACAAAATATCCAAGATTGGAAAGGAGGGAGGAGTGGGGATTTAAAAAATCAAGAGAGGGGGTGGGGAGATAAAAATCAAGGGAGGGGTGGGGAGTTAAAATCGTGGGAGGAGTAGGGAGTTAAAAAAATCTAGGAAGGAAATAATACAGAATTTAAACATTCAATATTTAGCTCTTTGCGATGCTGAACTGTTCTGACAGTTTTGTCCAAGAATGTAGATGTCCATACACAATGAAAACTGACTGTAACCAACAAACAAACATTCAAATTACCTTGCTCCTTGACAGCAGAACTCATGACAGGGCATTGGCAAAGTATCAGCTGACAAAAGATAAAATACCATGCAAAATATTAGTTTTATCTAAGATGCGTATTTGCAAAAGCTTTACTTATTTGTTAACTAATCATCCAGATAAAAGCTTCACTTATTTGTTAACTAACTATCCATATAAAAGCTTCACTTATTTGTTAACTAACTATCCATATAAAAGCTTTACTTATTTGTTAACTAACTATCCAGAAAAATCTTCACATATTTGTTAACTAACTGTCCAGATAAAAGCTTCACTTATTTGTTAACTAACTATCAGATAAAAAGCTTCACTTATTTGTTAACTAACTATCCAGATATTAAACCCAAATTATCAATGTTTGGTTTTACCTTAATTAATATGAGGTAAATATTTCATTAAAAAGCAATATTTTTTGACTTCTTTATCTTGTTTTTATTACAAAATCATCATTACCAAAACAATAATTAGCCTTACGTAACAAACAGCGAATCTTTTTTCATTCCTCCAAGTAGGCAAAATATTTGTTCTTAGTACGCAACACAAACACATGGGGTACTGCATTGATCTGGGAGTACAGTAGCCCAGTATTTAGGAATTCGGTCTCGTACTCAAAAGGTACCAGGATCGAAACCAGCCAGGGTGCTGTACTGTGTCCTTAAGTGAGAAATTTTATTATAAAATATACCATTAGCTCCAGTTCACTCAGACTTGAAATGAATACCAGTTTCGGCTGGGAAGTTAACCTGCTATGGACTAGTGTCCCATCCAGGGGAGTCATGTACTCTCGTACACTTAGCAACATAGACACCGGGTATAAGCAACGGCTTTATAAGCCCTTGAGGCTTGATGGGAGTTAACTAAGTTAACTGTACTGTAATTTGCTTTCAGGCCCAAGAGCATCTAAAATCCTTAACAATATATTTCATAAAAAATGATTGATTTGATTGATTAAAGGATTGAACAAGTACTTGATTGGTAAGACAACATATCGACTTTGTATTGTGCCACAGAGCTTAAATTATATCACACTAATTAAAGAGAACAATATGTGAATTTAAAAAGAAGGTTAAGTTACAATCGATCGATTGATCGATTGATCAATGAGACAGCATAACGACTTCATATTGTGCCACAGAGGTTGAATTATATCACACTAATTAAAGAGAACAATATGTGTATTTAAAGAGAAGGTTAAGTTACAATCAATCAATTGATCAATGAGACAGCATATCGACTTCATATTGTGCCACAGAGGTTGAATTATATCACACTAATTAAAAAGAACAAAAGGTGTATTCAAAGAGATGGTTAAGTTGACTGGGTGATGCTATCTCTTAAAATACCATATTTTACATAATAAGCACCCGCGGCTTTTCCAAAAATAGAAATGCACCACCTTTCAGGCCCAAAGTTTCTTCCTGATAAGCATCCATGCTCTGGTGGGCATGTACAGTGTGCTTTTGAACTACATTGTGTAAACTGGTTCTATACTAGTCTCACAATAACCACCACGAAAACATTGTGAGCTTTAGACACAAAATAAGCAAATAATGTAGCAAAATTGGAGTATTTTGCATCTTCAAATCAATCCAATAAATTAGGTTATCAGTAAAAAAATGTTGGGTGGGCGCTTATTAGAGCAGGTGCGCTTAATCCATCGAAAACAGTAATTAAAAATCTCCAGCTCATATCACAATGCAACAAAATAAAATACATAGCCTGCTTTGTGTCCCGATACGAACTCTTTATATAAAATGCAACAACAAAATTGTTTACAATGGAAAAGTCAAAGATAAATGCCTGCCTACAAACCAAAATGTCCTCCATTCATCAGGCCCCTAGTTCACTTTTTCAGAGGGGTGCTCCATCCAGTCCCTCATTGCCTCCACTCTGCCCCTTTTCACATTTTGTTCACACAAATATTCTTTTAAGAACTATTTTGTCAATTCATGCTGATTCCAGTCCCCAATATAATAAGATGCAGGTACACTACCCGTTGTATTGATTACTTCCTTATTTACATTCAGGTGCCCTCAAAGTGCCCTTGATGCCTTCTCTCAGTCCCCTAATGCCTTATAAATGCCCTTTGTGGTCAGTGATACCCTGCCTCTTTCTGGACTCAAGCTAGGGGTTTACTCATGTTACTTTGAAATATATATGCAAAGACTGAAATCAAAGACATGATCGCAATATGTATACACAGAGCTAGAATTAATTATAAAATTTCCCATGGTTCTGAAAAAAGATGTCGAAAATCTACCCACCAAATATCATGACAGAAATAATATCATTGTAGTGAATACATCTTATATGCTGCCCTCTTTTGTTATGTACTATTCATCACACGTTGATGGGGTGTTTTAGAGCACATATTTACCACATATACTAGCTGTTGCTAATTCAATCAATCCAAAAAATACTTCTTCCTGCAAATTCCTGTTTTTTCCCGCGGTTATAACCCCAGAATTCCTGTCTTTTCCCGCGGTTATAACCCCAGAATTCCTGTCTTTTCCCTGTAGTTATAACCCCAGAATTCCTGTCTTTTCCCCGTAGTTATAACCCCAGAATTCCTGTCTTTTCCCGTGGTTATAACCCCAGAATTCCTGTCTTTTCCCATGGTTAATTCCTGTCTTTTCCCCGCAGTTATAACCCCAGAATTCCTGTCTTTTTCCGTAGTTATAACCCCAGAATTCCTGTCTTTTTCCGTGGTTGTAACCCCACAATTCTTGTCTTCTCCCGTGGTTATAACCCCAAAATTCCTGTCTTTTCCTGTGGTTATAATCCCAGAACCGTAGATTTATTCCAGGTCCTGTGTGTACATACGGTTCGCATGGCATGTAACCCTATTGAGGGATTAACATCAATTGTTAGACAAACTCGTTTGTTTTATACCAATAACCAAGTATGTCATCATAAAAGTGATTTTTTTTTAAATGGTTAAGGCCTGAAAATTCAAAGCTACAAAAAAATGCTTGACAAATGAACACACAATTACAATGACAGAGTCGTCGCCTGCATATTCGGTTATGATAGTAACAATGCTATCAGGAAACGTTTAATATGACCCGGACGAAAACACATGTACAACGTACGGACAGACATGACATCGACAACCAAGTCGATGTCTACAGCCTTTGATAAGAAGTTCTGGCGTGTCTACCCAACCCAGGGCCTCGTGGTCTGTAGACACGTGTGATAACCACTACACCACAGTCGGTAGTAATGCAAAATGCCCATTTTTTGCCCGTTTTTATGGGATCCCTGGCTCTTTTCGTGGTGCTATAAACCTTTCAACCAATATGGGCAGATTTGTACTAGTGATCTATTAATCCTGATCCTTAATCAACAAAATTTCCACTCGTACATCTGTGTGTATAAATACTACATGGGTTCCAACAATGTTAGACCCTTCAAACCATCAAACAAAAGTAACACATAGAGAACATTTCACGTCTCACACCCAAAAGATGACATACCTGGACCTGCCAAAAACTGGTCGACTTTTTGTGCAAGAGACGGATCGAGCAGCTGAGAAGCGCAGAGGACAATGCATCATTTGTTTCCTTGGAAACAGAGGGGCATGGTGGGAGTTGGCAAAGTTTTACGACAAGGCCCGTGTTGCCCACATCCGGCTGCACGCCTTGGTGAGGTATTTGCTCCTTACTGAACTGCAAACAAAAAAACATAACCGAGGTAAAATTCACAGAAATTCTGCAAAATTTAAGGTACAAATGAAAAATTTAGAAGTGTATTTTTCTACTACGCCAATGCTCACTTTTGCAATACATATTTGCGTCATTTCATTACCTAAATACTTCTGGCTGCACTTTATATCAGGAAAATGTCTGTCCATAGATTTGAAATATTCCGCATAATCTCAAGCAGTCTCTGATCAAATCACAATCCATATTTGTTATAAACAGATTTATCTGAGAATACAGATTGAAATCACAATTGTAAACCATTTCTAGTGAAGGTTTGGATATTTCAAAGCTTTACTCAAACACACAACAGCATGAGAAGACACAGATTTATTTTGACATTTGTCGCAACCTTTATTGAAAATAATATTTGCAACAAAAAAAGAAACGAATTTGTATGACAAAGGATTGCAAAATGATGCCTGTTAGGGGGGGAGGCTTGCTTTATATAAGATATTTGTGGATGTAAAAGGCAATAGCAGTAAGCACCAGGTACGCACGCAGCTTAAGCCAAAAAGGTGCAAACACTGGGAGAAAACCTGTGCTAGAAGGAGATAAATAAAGTAATAATTGCACACCCGGGAACCAGCCAAAATGTAACAATATACACTAAAGGACTTAACAAATCCCAAAGATGACCCTGGATGATACAAACCTCAGACAGCTCTGGATCACAAAACTATGGCTGAAAGTATGTAAATATTGCCAACTAGAACTAAATGTCCATTGACATACATGGTAAATGCTGCTATGGATTTAAATAACCATTTTGTGTGCTTATATGTTTTTTTGTTTGATGAGGGCTTAATGGCACCATGACAACCAGGGTCAAATTGTGCCTGAGAGGTTAGATTATTTTAGAGGTAGAAAGGAAAGAAAACAAGAGGAGATTGATATGCTCATAAAATTCCTTGACCTCGAACAATAGACGACGTTAAAAAAATTCACAGCAACTAAATTCACACGTTGTAAAATGAATGCTTTTAAATCTTTTATTGATGGAAGCCTTTAAGAAACGAAGTCACTCAGAAGATTAGAGCATCAAACTCGATCTAAGAACTTATTGTACTCAATTTACATCATGTGTCCTTGAGCAAAACACTACGCTGCACTTTCTTCAAACTATACATTTAAAAATGAGCATTAATGTTGCTGATGAGTTAATCTACATTGACTGGTGTTCTGTTCAGTGGCGTATAGATCTAGTGGTGTATTCAGTAGGGGGGAGGGGGGGGGGTCAAGTGATGAGTTAACCTACATTGACTGGTGTTCTGTTCAGTGGAGTGTAGATCTAGTGGCATATTCAGTAGGGGGTCAGTAAATGAGTTAACCTACATTGACTGGTGTTCTGTTCAGTAGAGTATAGATCTAGTAGCGTATTCAGTGGGGGTCAGGTAATGAGTTAACCTACATTGATTGGTGTTCTGTTCAGTGGAGTATAGATCTAGTGGCGTATTCAGTAAAGGGTCAGGTAATGAGTTAACCTACATTGACTGGTGTTCTGTTCAGTGGCGTATAGATCTAGTGGTTTATTCAGTGGGGGTCAGGTGATGAGTTAACCTACATTGACTGGTGTTCTGTTCAGTGGAGTATAGATCTAGTGGTGTATTCAGTGGGGGTCAGGTGATGAGTTAACCTACATTGATTGGTGTTCTGTTCAGTGGAGTATAGATCTAGTGGCGTATTCAGTAAAGGGTCAGTAAATGAGTTAACCCACATTGACTGGTGTTCTGTTCAGTGGCGTATAGATCTAGTGGTGTATTCAGTGGGGGTCAGGTGATGAGTTAAGCTACATTGATTGGTGTTCTGTTCAGTGGAGTATAGATCTAGTGGTGTATTCAGTGGGGGTCAGGTGATGAGTTAACCTACATTGACTGGTGTTCTGTTCAGTGGAGTATAGATCTAGTGGTGTATTCAGTGGGGGTCAGGTGATGAGTTAACCTACATTGACTGGTGTTCTGTTCAGTGGAGTATAGATCTAGTGGTGTATTCAGTGGGGGTCAGGTGATGAGTTAACCTACATCGACTGGTGTTCTGTTCAGGAGTATAGATCCAGTGGCGTATAGATCTAGTAGTGTATTCAGTAAGGAGTCAGGTGATGAGTTAACCTACATTAACTGGTGTTCTGTTCAGGATTAACTTGCCCCCTCTGGAAAAATTCCATCAGTGAAATGTTAGTAGCAGAATATACCAGTATACATATTCAGGAAATAAAACATAATAATAAATTTATAAGGTATTTATATCGCCCAAATAATTTGGTGATGATTTGCCCCTAGTAAATTTTTAATTTTCAAAAAATTTTTCGGGTAATTTTCTTCAATAGACAGTGATCCTTTTCATGGCTCAGGATTAAACTTTATTTTTCTGTGGACATTTAACCCTTACTCTACCTGCACTTTTTTGAAAATGCGCCTGGGAGGTGCGGCCAAGGGCGAGGCACCCAAAACTGCAATAATATTGATACGTGGTAGAGTAAGGTTTAAGCACAGGCTAATTATTGAAGGGTCCTCTGTCTTCCAAGCAGCAAAGTCAAGCTCGTTCTGCTTAAGTGACCCAGTGGGCCACTCACCTGGACCATGCTGCATATATTTTTGAGTTGGCATACTTGTCGCGGCTTAATTAACCCTTACTCTACCAGCACTTTTTTTTAAATGCGCCTGGGAGGCGGAGTCAAAGAAAGGGCACCCAAAATGGTGATAAGTAGAGTAAGAGTTAAAGGATTAGTTCAGGGGGGTCAAGTCAGTTCATCTTATATGAAAGAGGACTTCAAAAGAAACAAAATGATGAAGAAAGAGCTTTTCAAAATCTCATTCCATTAAGAAGATACTCAAGTTTTAGGCTCTATCTTATCTGTGTAGAAATAACTAGTGTAGTAAGTCTACTATGGAAGGTTGGCACCCACATCCTTATTCTTAACAATCATTAATGTATTTTTAGGGAAAATTCATTAAACCTTTTTTACTTTGAAATTTCCTTGACTTTCTTCAGGTGGTAAAATATAATAACTTTTGCTAGATTGTTTTACTACTTTACAGACATATCCAATGGTTTATCAGTTACCTTTTCACAGAGTAGGATAAATGGAATTCTTGACCCACACAGGGCAATGATGTGGAGCAGATCTCTTTCTGTGTGGTCCTCTGGGGTTGAATGTTTGCTTCGTTTTGTGGGACCATCTTCATGAGAGAGCTGCAAATAACAAGTAATAAAATTAATTGATGATACCGATATATCACCTTACCTTACTGCTCCCTTCTCCGTCTTGTGGAGATTGGGGCTTTGATCACAGAATTCCACTTTCCTCTATCTCGGGCCACCTCTTTGACTTCGTTTCAGCTACTCCATCCCAGCATTTCCCTTCTCTTTTTCGACCGTCCGTCTCCAGGTTGTTTTCAATCTTCCTCGCTTTCTTCTGCCGTCTGGGTCCATGCCAAAGCCGCTGTGGTGTAATATCTCTTCGTAGTATGTGTCCTATTTTTTCCATCTTCTTTCAAAATTTGTTTCACTTATGGATTGCAGTTCTGTTTTTTCTGTATATTTTGTCATTTGTAATGTTTGGCCATTGACTGATGTCCATATATACAAACTTTGATTCAATCTAGATATGTATGGGCAGGTAGCATCAACTTAAGCATAACTAGAACAAAATTTACCCCGCTAAGCGTAGCGGGGATATTTACGAGAGTTATACTTACCTTCTATGCTATGAATATGCAATCTGGTCACATGACCTAAATTCTAACGCACTTCTAAAGGACCTTAAAAACGTAGTTACCAGCCCAGTCCTGACCTCCATATAACCTCTACTAACCTTCACTTAACATTCCACCAAGGCCTGAACGAGAGGAGAGGCGGGACGGGATGCATGGAAGGTAAGTATAACTCTCGTAAATGTCCCCGCTACGCTTAGCAGGGTAAATTCACTTCTAGTTATACCTTACCTTCCATGCTATAAATATGCAATCAGATTGCAACCGAGGATAGAAAGGAAGGGAGTTCAGGTCGCAATACAATTTTCTAAAGGCTGGTACTAAAACTCGCACTAGTCTTATCCTGCTTAAAGGACGAAATTCCTTCTCCTTTTAAGGATGAAAGACCTCAGAGTGGGAAGTATTTAAACATAGTAAACCACTTCTAGTTACAGTCAAACCGAACAAGGCACTATTCGTTAACAGTAACTGAGGCAAACGTCGCATAAACCCGAGTTAGAAACTCGGAAAACATGCCAACCGGAAAAGCGTTTGGACACGATATGAATATCATAGTAGTGGCTACAATAACGCCAAAAACGCACTGAGTTCGTCTACGAGACGAAACCGGCTAGTAAAATACGATTGGGAACGAAGCGTGTACTAGCTAAAACGAATTGAAGAATTCTCGGACAGGGGAAAAATTTGTTAGGGCGTAACTGCATAAAAGAAAAAGTTAGCGGGGTAACACAAACTTCGCAAAGTAAGTCAGGCAAAAGAACAAGGGAAAAAAACGCGATATGCATTTTCCCGAACACAGCATGAGAAATCCCGTAAAAGGGCTATGCCTCGAACCCGAGTGCATACCTCGGTTGTTCCACGAACAGTGTCGACTACTTTAAGAGATTGCTTCTGTCGCATCCGTCGCATTATCCTGAAATTGTATTATCCGGGTTAACCATACGTTGTACGTTATCCCGTGTAGGTCCTGTGGGGGCCGTAACGGCCCGTTCACCAGAACCGTGTAAGGCTAGGGTCTGAAAGCATAAAGCATAAGGGCCCGTACGGGACCGCACAATGTAGCCGTAATGGCTTGTAGAATGTAGCTACGGAACTGTATAGATTTTTAAAGCTGTGTCCTGGACTCGTAAACTCATGTCTTGGAGCTGTAGGGACCAGTACGGAGCCGTAAGGACTGGTACGGAGCCGTTCAGAGGGCCCATAAGGTTGTGGTACTCCCAGAGTTACCATACACTGTACATAAAACCGCGCTAATCTCTTTATAGTTTGAGCGTAACGTCACGTTCAACGCGAAAATTATCTTCAGTGTAGTTCCAACGGTCGTGGAACTACGTAACACGGAGAAAATAGCTCTCGTGATGCTATGCCTCTCGTGGAGATGGTTTTCTCATCACCGACCACCAAGCTTCGTAAGCTTAGGAAGCGCTTACACACGACCCATCGCGGGGCATCCTGGGTGTGTAACGCAACAACATTCGGGGACTTGTCCTCCGTGTCCATGATGCTGGTGAAATTTTTTGCGGAACCGTGACGTTCAACGTGGAAATCTTACTAAGGTAGCTCACACGGACTTGGAGTTGCATAGCTGATGGCTACGGTAACAAGAAGAAAATAGCTCTAGTGACGCTATAATCCATGTGAAGATTGTTACTCATCACCAATTTTTGCGGAACCGTGACGTTCAACATGGAAATCTTACTACGGTAGCTCACACTTAGAACTGCGTAGCTGGTGGCTACGGTAACAAGAAGAAAATAGCTCTCATGAAGCTTTACTCCTTGTTAAGATTGTTACTTACTACCAGACCATGTAGCTTCATAGCTAAAGGGTCTATTTTGGGTTTGTTGTACGTTACCCCGCGAAAGAACTATGGAGCGGAATGGACCCATACGGCAGAGCCGTACAGAACCAAAAGCTGTTGGCTATGAAACTGTACGGACCCATATGGAGCCGTCCCATGGTCCGTACGGAGCCGTAGGGCCATGTCACGGACCCTTACAGGGCCATAAAAACAAGCCGTGGGGCCGCACGGAACCAATCACTGGAGACGTACGGACCCATATGAACCAGTGAAAGTAGTCTAATGGCTCTACAACAAGCCGTAAAAAAGTTTGTAACTTACGTATAACCCCTTAGGGCGCTGCCTCTTGTGGGCCTACCGGTCCCTTCATGGAATCGTGATCCACAGCGATGTACACAGGTTTTTTCTTTTAAATATCACCGAAGCGTAACTAAAAAAAAGCGTTTACATGCATCGCAGGACATCTTGGGCGCGTAACGCACCGACACCCGGGAACCTATCCTCCGTGTCCATGATATTGATGAAAAATATTGCAGAACTGTAACGTTCAAGGCGGACAATCTTATCAATGCAGTTCACAGGGCCATGGAACTGCGTAGCTAATGGCTACAGGACCAAGAAGAAAATAGCTCTCAGATGCTATACTTTTTGCGAAGATTGTCACTTATCACCTGACCACGTAGCTTCGTAGCTAACAGGTCTATTTCCGGGTTTATCGTACGTATACATTATCCCGTTACAAAACTCTGGAGCCGTACGGACCCGTTCACCGGAACCTTATGTAGCCATCTGGCCTTCCAATAGACCCGTAAACACGGGCCATGGAGCCGTATACAGCCGTCCAATGGACCCGTACGGACCCATAAACACGGGCTGTGGAGCCGTCCAATGGACCCATACGGAGCCGTAAACACGGACTGTGGAGCCGTATGGAGCCGTCCAATAGACCCGAATGGAGCCGTATGGAGCCTTCCAATAGACCCGACACGGAGCCGTGAACACGGGCCGTGAAATGGATCTAATCACCAGAACCGTACGGACCAAAAAGACTCTCTGAAATCACTTGTGACTCACGTATAACCCTTTGGGCACCGCCTTTATGTGGCCCTACCGGTCCCTATCGCGGAACCGTGGACCACAGCAGAGTACAAAGGGTTAACCCACTAAAAATACCCACCTCTCACAACTCAGTAATTTTATCGAGAAGGGGGCACTTCTTTATAGTGGTTTATTGTAAGTGACGTCTAGGACGCCACTTAGCTTATCAATATAGACTCGGGTAACTTACGTCTAACTATAACTTATAACTCTGAGATTAATTGATTTATGTAGCCTCTTGGCGTTTATCTGAAAAGTAAAAATATTTATATATAAATGCATACATATAAACTTACACCAAGACGCCTCAACTGGGGATGTACCTATGATCCTTATGCAGGTGAGACGGGTCTGCGGAAGACATCAAACATAGAGAGGCAAGCCACAGCAATTTAGTACATCCAAAACAAAACAAAATCGGAAAAATTACTAACGGAATTTTTTCTTAAACCCGAGAAAATGCACCGAATGTAAATTTTTTAAAAGCATGTGGATAGCATGAGAAACAGTAACCACTGAGTGACTTGGCGTCTGTGGAAATAAAAAGAAAAGATTAGATCTCCTGTGAAAAGGATGTCGGAGAGACCCCCTCAAGGTCTCTCCAACACCCCAAAATTCAAGCTTGAAAATTACAAACTTTGTCTTAATCAAATGCGAGAAAAACAAATGCACAATATGTACTGGTAACGTTAAATAAAATATAGGCTCTCTTGTAACAACTGTAGCTCCTTGCAGCTGTAAAAATTTGACTCCTCGAACACCCTGTGGTGACGTAGACCCAATACGCATGCAACAACATCTATTGAAGAAATTGGCCTAATGCATAGAGAACCTGTACTGAACATATTCTAACATGTTAATACAATGCATAGTATAACGCTAGGCTCTCCTTGTGCAAAGGCGGGCCGAGGATAGAAAACACTTAAACCCAGGGGCACGAGGTCCACTAGACAGGCACACTTGGTGCTCTAGGGCCTAAAAACACCCGCCGCGAGAGTGGGACTCTCTCGAACTAGCCAACCCCTTTGTATGGATGGAGACAAAAACACTCTATCCTAAAGTGTAGGCTAAACGGGAAAGTCCTGTTAATTGGACCGAAGAAATCCCAGGCCCATGGCTACCTTGTCTAATCTCAAAAGACTTGAAAAGGTGAACCGTATAAGACCGAGCAGCGTAAAAACCTGCCTGGTAGAAGCTGCAAGGGAGAAAATTCTTAGAAAAAGGCTAGATTTATAAAAGAATTTAACCAGTTCCAGCGATGTTGTGAAAACAATGCGCTGAAAAGAATTGAGGGTTAGTAGAGGGTAAATGGAGGTCAGGGCTGGCTGGTAACTACGTTTTGAAGGTCGGTTAGAAGTGCATTAGAATCAGGTCATGTGACCAGATTGCATATTTATAGCATGAAAGGTAAGGCATAACTAAAAGTAAATATGATATGCTACACACTATGAAAATAGAAAAAAGGCTCAACAAAATCAGAAATAACAATTAACCATTTATTTTTTTATTCTAAGGCCTTATCATAAAAATTATTTTATCAATCCTATTGAAATTCTCAGACAAAAGAGAAAATGTATGAGTTTTCCTTATGTTAACTTACTGCTAAAAATAAGATAAAATTGTTTTCTTGGTAGAGGGGTTGTTCTTAATTTGTATAAACTGTTAGTCAGGCCTCACCTTGAGTATGCTATTCAGGCTTGGAGTTCCTTTTATGTGAATGATAAGTTCATTTTAGAGCAGGTTCAGCAAAGAACCACTAGACTTATTCCCAAACTAAGGAATCTCTCTTATGAATCTAAGTTGCGAATTCTTGGTTTGACCACGCTTGAGTTGAGAAGAGTATGTGGTGATATGATCCAGGTTTTAAATTCCTATCTGGTAGTGATGCTTTGACTTCGTGTAATTTATTGCATGTTTCAGCTAATCCTTATGTGACATGTGAAAACAGTTTGAAGTTGGTCAAAGAGTTCTCACGGATTGATATTTGGCAGTTTAGATTTTCCCAGAGTTATTAATGCCTGGAATGGTTTGCCTGAGTGGGTGGTTAGCTCCAATTCTGTTCACAATTTCAAAGTCAATATTGATAAGTTCTTTACTAACTGTGGGTGTCTTTGATTTTTTTGTTTTGTTTTTTGTTTTGTGGTGGTGGTAGTAGTGCTAGTTTGGATCTTTTTTTGGGGTGACTTACCCTTCTTAGCCCGTCATTTTGTCATGTTATGTTATGTTTTACAATTCTTCACCAATATTTGAATCGGAGTGGTTGAGTATGATCAAGAGGTTCTTAATATCCACCATAGTCTCCAACAAAACTAAGCAGGGGATAACAGCCCATGATTTTTAGTGGCAAAAATTTAGGACAGAAATTTAAATAATTACATAAAGGATTCTGAGCCGTCTTCTCTTTCATACATCACAACTTTCACATACATTAATAATTCTTCAAACTTTGATTAGCCATAATCAGAAACTACAAGCACTTTTCATGTAATCTATTTTCTTCTTTTTTTTTTACTATAAAAATCACTGTTTTAAGAAATCAAACTAGTGTACAATTTGCTATATTTCATTTCAATTTATCAACATATAGTCAATGTTAATTAATGGAACAAAAAGGTATTAAATCTATTTTTTTGGTCAATCAGAAAGAAAAAAAACATAAATTATTTTTACTACATCAAGTTTTATTTCTACAATTTTGGACCTCAAAGTTAGAAAAAAGCACAATCCATACTCGAGCCATGATGGCCCATCAAAACCATGATGGCCCATCACGACCATGATGGCCCATAGGACCATGGTGGCCCATAGGACCGTAATGGCCCATAGGACAGTGATGGCCCATCAGGACCATGATGGCCCATCAGGACCATGATGGCCCATGATGGCCCATCAAGACCATGATGGCCCATCAGGACCATGATGGCTCATCAGGACCATGATGGCCCATCAGGACCATGATGGCCCATCAGGACCATGATGGCCCATGATGGCCCATCAGGACCATGCTTATCCCTGATTACCTTGGCATAAGCAAATGAGAGCACATGATTCCCCTAGATCAGTGGCATAGGAAGCAGTGAGGCAGGGGGGTCAAGCTGTCCCCCGACAGAGTTTTGCTTTCCCGGTCTACCCATCTCTTTCCCGGTCTGGCCAAACTGGCCAAAATTTCAAGAAAACTGGCCAACATGACCCCAAAACTGCCAAATTGTCCCAAAAACTGGACAAAATTTGCCCAAATTTCCAGAAATTCTCCAAAATTAAGGAAATTTTCCCAAAATGAAGGAAATCTCTCTGAAATTGAAGGGAATTTCCGGAATAGCTGCAACTTTTTATGGAAACCTAATTTACCAGTGAAGTTTTCCACTTGTCACAGGGATTTTTGTTGTTGTTGCCCCCCCCCCCCTGCCCTCAGAGAGGTAAACCTTCCTACACCCCTTCCCTAGAAAGGATGCCAGTCAATCACATGGTAACTCCCCAGCAGTGCTGATACTTAGTTTACAGCTGAGCTTTGCATATGAGCATGACTCCTTCACCACTGAGCCACTGCTATTTTGGAACTAACGCTTTCCTTTATAAGTAGTTCCTAATGAAATTGTACATCTGTGTCAACTTGTGACGAATAAAATGAACTTACCCTTCTTTTCTTCCCTCCACAACTTAATGAATCTGAAATAAGAAACAAAGAATAAAATGTTTGAAAATTTCATCATTTTTACCAGACTGCAAAATTTGTTTCTGAAGTTTGGGGTAAAAGTCATCGGGATATGAATCCATGGCTTTCCCACAATGCATTTCATATCCAATTCCTCTGAACCAGCAACCACCTTTAAAGGTCAGTTATCGTAGACGTTATTAGGTTTCAATTGATGTGTTTTGATTGGTCAAAATGCAATGGCACAATGTGCCCTTACATTGATAGGCCAACCAGTATCATATAGGCTGCCACATTTTAATCACGATAAATGACCTAAAAGAAGCAAAGTGCACTCACTACTTCGCAATTATTTTCCTTTGTTTTTAACAATTTGCCAGTGTGGCCACCTATAATCTTGGACAAAACTTGTTGAAACACTTAGTGAAAATATGTGATGCCTTCCATGAACCCTCTCTTTTATATTGTAAACCAAACATCGCAAACGATACAAATCCCCTCGCCGCTAATAACATGCTTTCCACCCTCTGTCACACCTGCCATCCCACCCTCTGTTCCACATGCCATACCATGCTATCTCACCCTGTCCCACACGCTATCCCACCTGAAATCCAGATGAATTTCCATTACATGCCACCCTGTCCCACATACCATTCCACCCTGTCATACATGTCATTACATCCTGTCCCACATGGCATCCTGTCCCACATGCCACCCATATATATATATATATATATATATATATACATATATATATATATATATATATATATATATATATATATTTATATATATTTATATATATATTATATATATATATATATATATATAAAAATATATAATATATATATATATATATATATATATATATATATATATATATATATATACATATATATATATATATGTATAATATATATAATATATAAAGTCTGCTGTACACAAAAAAGTTCTCTAGAAAGCACACCTGACAATGTTACAATTTCCTCTCAAAAATCTATTTCAAATTATCTCACAACGCTTATACCTCTCTCGTACAACCTTCACTCTCCAGTTCCTTCTTGCACACTGCCTCAGTTTTTTAATCTCCACAACCTCTACCATCTAATCAATAATAACACTTTTATAAAACTCTTTATTAAATCTTGCTTTCAACTAAGGCAGGATGGCCACCTGGTATAAGGGGATTAACATCTTACTATAGAATTCTACTTCGACTCCCAGCTCTCACTGTAAGGAAATTGTAAAAGTAGATCCTAATGGTAAGCATACAAATCACAGTACAGAAAAGCTATGACCCAGCTCTCTCTATACATGGACAAGTCGATGACCTTAGGGGAGCTTTACAACAATATACATGAAAAGGAAAATTTAAGAATGTTAGTATAAGTTATCAAGATAGGTGGATTAAACGTATAATGATCAAAACCTGTATCTCACCATCAACTGGGGTACCGGGTCCATACAATATTGCATCTTTATCCAGCTGAACCAAACTAGTTGGAGACAGGAACGACGCCACTTCCTGTGTGTCAAGCCCTGCCCTGTCTGATGATGGCTGTGGCAGTGCTGATATTTCGTGCGAAAAGGCTTTTCTGACCCGTAAGAGAAAGTAGCGGATTTTGATCAGTTTTTCTGTATCTTCTTTGTTAGCGCTGAATTCAACAACCTGTAAATGAAAGAGACAGGTTATGTTTTTGCCTGCGTTTGTCTGTTTGTTTGTTTGTTTGTCTGCTTGCCATCAAAATATCTCAAGAACCGATAATTGGATTTGGATTAAACTCAAGATGAACCTGCTTGACCCCAAAACTAATCCGTAAAATGGATAATTATGCTTTGTTCACTATTTTGTTTCTTTTGAAGTCGTCTTTCATACATGATGGACATGCTTGACCACTAAACTAACGCTTTAACGGAATGATAATTTTGAACGCTCTCAGCAGCATTTTGTTTTATTTGAAGTCGTCCTTCATACAAGACGGACTTGCTTGACCCCTGAACTAATCCTTCAATATTGCTTGACCTCTGCCAGTAATTGTGTAAGATACTATTAACGTCACTTCCGCGGCGGTTATTGATTGGCTGGTGAGTATGTGTGCAAAATATTTAGACCAATCAAAAGCGTTAAATTGTATTGTATATTTCTCTTCACGTTAACACAATAACTAGCCTTTAATTCAATGACATATTTTTATTATCACTTAGCTTGGGGCTTCGTTTGTTGTATTTTTTTCAGTGAATATCCACTTCTGAAAACCAAAGTATTCCAGTTGAGACAATCTATGCCCAGGGGCGTAGGATGAGTGACATCTCAGATGGAAAGAGCTCCCAAAATTTCCCCATTACAAGCGGAAAATTGCACTGGTAAATTAAGTTTCCATGAAATGTTGTTGATAATCAGAAGATTTCATTTTTCAGAAAATCTTATACAATTTTCCTTCATTTTCGGGAAAGCTTTCTTCAATTTTCTTCTTTTTCGGATTTTTATTTTTTCATTTTTAGGAAATTTCCCTCATTTTCGGAATATGTTTGGAACATTTTCTTCAATTTTGGAGATAATTGTCTTACCGTATTTAACAAAAATGTCCAATAAATTTACCACAATTTTGTTAAATTTTATGTTAATATTTTCTCTCCAACCGGACAGAAAGCATGTAACTGGGCATGTGAAATCCTCTCAGAGGGGGCAGCTTTCCCCCGTGCCCCCACTTCCTATGCCTCTGTCTATGCCATACTTGACTGAGAAAGTACCTGGATTGCAATCCATTTTGACTCCTTAAGAAGCTTCAATTCTTATATGATTTTATTATATCAATGCTTTGTTCTCTATTTAATAATTACGTGCAAACCATGCAAGGCAACAAACTTCTATGACATTGAAAATGTCACAAATGGTCATCATAATTATGACTTAATTAATAGCAGTTCTGTTTATGTATGTATGTTTTCATTACATTACTAAAATTGTTTTGCCGTCATTTTTCAAGATTTGATCAATCTATGCACAAAACGTTTAAGTACTGTACACAACTATGACTTTGAGAAAGACATGAACTGTGAAAAAAATTATGATTAAATAAAAATGGTAGATTAACAAAGCAGAAAAATAAAACGTTGAATTATACGTACCACATAGTACGACTTGTGCTTTCTGAGGGCGACAAACAACTTTGTTTGTGACAGCTTGGCCAAAGGGTGCTCCGGTTCCAGGGGTATGAGCGGGATGCTGTCGGAGCAAGTGACTGGTACAGTCTGCAGGCTTTTCTTACAGACCTCCATACAGTGGACCAACCTGAAAACAAAGTCATCAAACAATTCAGAACACTGCAGCTCCAGGCCTCTAGTACCAGGATGCTTCAACCTGCATATCATTGCCTCCACCCTGTCCCTCATTGCCTCCACCCTGTTCCTCATTACCTCCACTCTGTCCCTCATTGCCTCCACCCTGTCCCTCACTGCCTCCACCCTGTCCCTCACTGCCTCCACCCTGCCCCTCATTGCCTCCACCCTGCCCCTCATTGCCTGCACCCTGTCCCTCACTGCCTCCACCCTGCCCCTCATTGCCTCCACCCTGCCCCTCATTGCCTCTACCCGGTCCCTCACTGCCTCCACCCGGTCCCTCATTGCCTCCACCCTGCCTCTTATTGCCTCTACCCGGTCCCTCACTGCCTCCACCCGGTCCCTCATTGCCTCCACCCAGCCCCTCATTGCCTTTAACCTGCCCCCTTTCACTCTACATTTAGGTCACAAAAACATACTATTGAGAACTATTTTGCCTTCTTTTCGACCTGATTAAAATTCCCAAATACAGAAAGATGCAGGAACACTTACATGTTGTATTGATTACTTCCTTATTTACATATCAAGTGTCCTCAAACCTGCTATTAAAACACCCTTGATGCCTTATAAATGCCCCTTTTGGTTAATGACACCCTGCCCCTTTCTGGATCAAGCCAGGGGTTGAGCTCGTAATTGTAGAGCTTGGCAGAAAGCACGACCATATCACTCCGATATTATGAGAATTGTACTGGCTTCCACTAGTTTTGTCTACAACTGAATCCAAACTGTTATTATCCATTTTCAATGTTTTAAAACCATGACGTCTCTCCAACTTTCCTTTATGATAAAATAACAAAACAAATACGCATTCCTAATTTACAGTCATGCCATCAAATCTTATTGCACAAATCCTGCTTTAATCTTGCTACATATAGTGCACTTTAATTTACTTATGCTGCTCCATTTCTTTTCAACCGCCTTCCAACTCACATCAAGTCAGCCACTAGCATAAATTCTTTTAAGCTTCATCTTGAAGGAATATTCCCATGGGTTTTTTTCATAAAAAAGAGAAAAAACTTACTAACAATTTGGTACAAAAATCATGTTGATATGTTATTCCTACCAGGAATAACATAATAAAATGTAAACAAATAAATAGGAAAATGCTCAGTATAACATCACAGCAACACATTCTCCCACAAAGTTGATGTATTTCATTAAAATCTATCACCCTTTTTTTATTAGTAAATCTGCTACAAAAATATATTGATGAAAGTTAGATATTTATATACATTACCAAATATACCCTACTTCAATAACTTTTGGAAAATTGTTTCTAATCATACAGAAACAACCAATTAAGATTAAAAGAAATACATAAACATTTGCAATGGAATTGTCTCTATGACATCATCAAACACGAATTCATAATACTATACAAAATCTTTTAAATGCAATTGGGAAATCTTTAAAAATCCATATCTCCTGAATGGAATATGATATCAACCTGATTTTTGTACCAAATTGGTTCTAAAAGTATGCTCTTTCAAACAAAATTTTACAAAAAACCATTAGAATATCTTTTTGAGGGAGAGATAAAAATCAGGCTTTTTTATCCTTTGTTATGATAGAAGCAATAACTACAAGTCATTAATTTGCCCAAATTTCACATCTTCCAAAGCAATCTAACATACATTTTCCAACTAATTAAGACATTTACTCTGCCAAAAATAACTTACATGGGAGCAGCCATTTTATTCATACTGCCCTTTAAGATAACATTATCAACACAACGTATGTCTTTATAATCTTGTCCAAATTTGATAGCTTATAAGGTATTATTTTTCCCTGCATGGGTCAAATAATATTTTTATTTCTACATAATATTATTGTTATATAAGCATTTAGAATTTCAGGTCAAATCATACAGGAATGAAAATTTTCATACTTTTGCATAGTAGGGGAGACATTGTAGGGGGACATAGTAGGGGGAAATAGTAGGGGGACAGTTTTTCAAAACCTGATGTATTTCTTTTTTTAATTTTTCCCAGAAAGTGGGGTTCCCCTGCCAAAACCCCACTCCCCCTCATGAATTATGGACCTGCTCACAACCTCACCTGATTTTGGTCAGAAGATTTGGCAATTTGGAAAGGTCCGACTGTAGACTCATCTCTATGTCGTCCAGCATAGCGTCATCGCAGTATTTACCAAACGGCTCAAACATTCCTGTCTGTAGGTCGATTGACACTGTGATGTTTTCCGTTTTGTTACCAGAGTCCAACACAGGAATGTAAAGGAGGGAAGGAACACCTTTCACAGTTGCTAAAATTTAATAGAAAAAAAAATTACACAATTTTACTCTTTGGCTTCCTGCAACATACATGTATAATTGTCCATTTCAAACCAATCTTAGCCGAACATGATTACTTCAGGGTATGTCGCCCCCATTCAACTGCTGGAGGGATTTTCCCTTTGTTACTCAACCAATCAGCTGCAATTCCTGCAGGTAAAGTTGTAAACAACAATTCACACGTTTATGTATAAAGCACATAAGATTAGCATATATAAAGCATTATATCCATACGCCCGACCCCATACCCTGCATGAATTGTACATGCAACCAAGAATCTCCCAGTATTTGATTGGTTGATAAGATTCCCTCATTATACTATTGGTTCACTATTGACATATAAAACTATTCAAATTAGTCCTCCGGAAATTTGGAAGATTGGGATCTAAAATAGTCTCACATACAAAACCATCCATGGTCTTGCTCCAAATCATATTTCCAACTTACTCACCTTACAATTACCAACTCGCTCACTCAGATCTAACAGTGCTATTCTCCCAAAGATGCCAAAAATTAACACCAAGACTTATGGTGAATGTTCTTTTCAATCTGCAGCCCCCAAACTCTGGAACATTCTCCCAATCTACATCAGAAATTCCCCTACTTTAAATATTTTTAAGAGTGTATTGAAAACACATCTTTTCATGAGTTACCCTCATTGGACCTTGTAACTTTATCCTGCTTGTATCTTTTTAAGTATGGTTTTTTATTTCCTTACTGTTTGTATCTTAAGGTTTTCTCATGTTATATTTGTTTATGTAAAGCGCATTGAGACCGGTATAATGCACGTATAATGCACGTATATGAAAATGTATTATTATTATTATCATCATGGTGAAATCAGTGGGAATAAAAGGGTAAGTTCAGGGGTCAAGCAAGTCCATCTTATATAAAAGAGGACTTAAAAAGAAACAAAATGATGAAGAAAGCATTCAAAAAGCTTATTCCATTAAGGAGATATTCAACTTTTCAGATATGCCAGACATTCTCATTTGTGTAGAAAAGATTGAAATCGTTACATCCTTACAATTCTCAAAAATTTCATGTATTCAATTATAGTTTTCTGAGATTTGTGGCCTAAATATCATTGGATATGTCAGAAAACATAACAAACTGGTGAGGAAAGCATTCACAATGCTCATTCCGTTACGGAGTTCACTCAAGATTGAATCTTTGTCCCAAAACTAAACAGAAAAAATTTGCGCTCTTTCCTCACTATTTTGTTTTGTAACATAACGATGTTCAACCAATAAACTTATCTTTTAAGTCTTAAAGACCTGTAGTACAAAATCCATCCTAGAAAATATTATCTTTTCATCAAATTAAATTCTAACTGGCACATACCTTTCACCGGCTCCATGGACTTGGCCAGACTTTCTTGGAGGTGCTGAAAGTAAACAGAAACTGCAGTCAAATCAGTAAATCAGATTATCAATGTCAGTGCATTTACTTCTTTGTTGTTATGTTTATGAATTAGGTAACAATCAAAAGGCTCAATTGACACGACCAGAAATCAAAGGTTTTGAGGTTCCGATGCGCAATATAATATAGATTTTTAAGTTTTTAGGTTTAATTACCCGATGGGCTCAAAATAACAATGATAACAAAATAACTCACAGTACTCACAAGAATAACAATTAATTACCGTTTTATCCCATTAACATGTACACACTTGCTAAAAACAAAACAGACATGCGGCTGTTAAAATATGAACATTTTAAGATTTTAATATTAAGCCCCGCCTACTCATTAATATGCATGACATCACCACCAAAAAAACAGAAATCGCATCAGAACCAACAAAGTCACTGTTCTACACAGGAGTGGAAAAAATATGTAACTGTCTAGGCCATGGAAAGTAACAAAAAATTCTGCAAGTAACCAGTCCAACTCACACTCCAGATGGGGAGATCTCATAATTCACATATTTGGGATATTGGGACATGTGCAGTATAAGTTCAATAACAATGCTTCGCCATAGGAGCAGCTTTATGTGAGTATTATTTCTTAATACTCCATACTCCATTTTGAAGATACAAAAGTGTGATTTGACTTATAATGTTTATTGCAATGTCAAAGTCAAAAAATAATTCGAACAGAACATCAAAATCCTGTTAAAGCGTGACTGCCTAACGGTTACAGATAATAGGTCAACACTTTTCTTTACATTTCTTGAATATTTTATGGTAAATTTCAAAAGCGCACAGTGAAAACATGATTCACATACCATTATTTTATATCGTGAAGACAAATTTGAACCCTGCGCTGTGGTTGAGTTCCCTGTGCTCAAAATTTGTCAGATTCTTATATGATTCCTATGCAAAACTTGAATTTGGATAGGTGCATTGTGGGATACTTCCGTAAGGTCTCTCCTGATCGGAAGACCAAAACTGTTCTCCCGATTGGGAGTACGAACAAGACTGGTAACAAAACTGTATTTCTGTTTTTTCTTATTTCATTCTTTCACACCTTTTCTTCTGGCTTTTCCTTCCATTTTGTCCCCCTTTTCTTTCCATTTCCCCCCCCCCCTTTTCTTCCCCCTTTCATTTTCTCCTTTTTCTTATCCTTTCCTTCCTCCCGTCCGTTTTCTACCTCCTTTCCATTTTCTTCCTCTTTTCCTTCCATTTCCCCCTTTCTTCTCCTTTTTCTTCCCCTTTCCTTCCATTTTCTCCTTTTCTTCCATTTTCAAATTTTCTTCCAAATTTCTTTCCATTTCCCCCATTTTCTTCCCCTCTTTTTCTTTTAATTTCCCCCTTTTCTTCCCCTTTCCTTCCAATTTCCCCTTTTTCTTCCCCTTTCTTTCCCTCTTTCCTTCCATTTTCCTCTTTTGTTCCCATTTCCTTCCATTTTTGCCCTTTTATCCCATTTCCTTCCATTTCCCCCTTTTCTTCCCCTTTTCTTCCATTTTTCTCCCTTTCCTCCCATTTGCCCCTTTTCTTCCCCTTTCCTTCCATTTTTACCTCTTTCCTTCTGTTTTTCTCCATTTTCTTCCCCTTTTTCCTTTTAACTTTCTTTTCCTCCTCTTTTTCTGTCTGGTGACCTGAGAAATGTCTGGTACCAATGGTGCTGTATTTCTCACTCTACATAATCACTGTACATAACCACTCTACATAACCACTCTACATAACCACTCTATTATGATGTCATTTGCAGAAATTTGTGCCCTAATAAAGCATCTTCACAAAATAATTGTATTCTATATCATATAGTTTAAACAAATGGAATAAATCTGCTAAATATTTGTTAATGAAATCTATATCCAGAAAATATTTTTCTTCATTGGTAACATAGTTTGTTTAATGAAGGCCCAACGGCACCACAACAGCAAGGGTCAAATTGTGCCTGAGAGGTTAGATCATTCCAGAGGTAGGAAGAAAAGAAAATAGGATGAGTCTGAGAGAAGTACGGGGACTAAAAGCTAAAAGCCAGGAAGCTGGGATCAAGAGAGGAAGTTGCAGGGGTGCTAAAAAAAGGCAAAAGTAGGTAGAGGGGGTGGGAGAAGAGGACTAAATATATAGCATATCAAAGTCGATGACAAACCGATTTCCATGGTGGTCCCACAAATTTTCTTAGCCATGTATCTTGAGTACCAGGCGATGAAGCAAGTAAATGTTATCTTGTGCAATGCTGTACTCTTTTATAAACAGCATATACTGTATTCAATGCAATAAGACCCCATGCTCTAATAAGCGCCCACCCAAGATTTTTTGACCAATAACATATCAGATTCCCAACATCAATAAATAATGAATGCCATTGGGCTAATGGTAGTATAGAACCAGTTCACTTATATATGTTAAAATGAATAGAACTATCGAGACTAGGCACTTATTAGGAAGAAACTTCAAGCCTAAAAATTGGTGCAATTATATTTTTTCAAGTGCCCTGGGTGCTTATTATGTTGAATACAGTATATTCAATTATTAATTTACAACTTACCTGTAATTTCATTTTTGATCGGACCAAGATAGTTTCTACCAACAGCCTTTCAATAGACAGTCTTTCACACTAGAAAGACAAATATAAAAAACAGCTGAAGAAGCATCTCTCAATGATATTCAGATATCTGACCTTAAAAAGGGTAATTCAGTAGTGAAAAGGGTAAATCAGTGGTAAAACAGGGCAATTCAGTGGTAAAACAGGGCAATCCAGTGGTAGAACAGGGCAATTCAGTGGTAAAACAGGGCAATTCAGTGGTAAAACAGGGCAATTCAGTGGTAAAACAGGGCAATTCAGTGGTAAAACAGGGCAATTCAGTGGTAAAACAGGGCAATTCAGTGGTAAAACAGGGCAATTCAGTGGTAAAACAGGGCAATTCAGTGGTAAAACAGGGTAAATTACTAGTAAAACAGGGTAATTCAGTGGTAAAACAGCGAAATTTAGTGGTAAAACAGGTAAATTTAGTGGTAAAACAGGGAAAGTCAGTGGTAAAACAGGGCAATTCAGTGGTAAAACAGGGAAATTCAGTAATAAAACAGGGTAAATCAGTGGTAAAACAGGGCAATTCAGTGGCAAAACAGGGAAATTCAGTGGTAAAACGGCAATTCAGTGGTAAAACAGGGCAATTCAGTGGTAAAACAGGGCAATTCAGTGGTAAAACAGGGCAATTCAGTGGTAAAACAGGGCAATTCAGTGGTAAAACAGGGCAATTCAGTGGTAAAACAGGATAGATTACTAGTAAAACAGGGTAATTCAGTGGTAAAACAGCAAAATTCAGTGGTAAAACAGGGAAATTTAGTGGTAAAACAGGGAATTTCAGTGGTAAAACAGGGCAATTCAGTGGTAAAACAGGGCAATTCAGTGGTAAAACAGGGCAATTCAGTTTTTTGTTTTTTCTTGGTGTACATCACATTTACAATGATAAAAAATATCCAAATCATTTTTAAAGAAATACAAAAAGTTTTGTTGAAATTGTATCTATGACATCACAGATGTTGCCAATCAGTCACTTTTGTCCAAATTCAAAACTACTTTAAAATTTTGTAACTTCTAAACGGAATAAGATATTATTAACATAGTTTTTTCACCACTTTGACTCTAAAATTGGGCTCTATTATATATAAAAAAATGAAAATCCATGGGAATATTCCTTTAAGAGAACATTTTTTTCTGTTTTATACAAATACATCAGATTTGTCTTGGTTCTGCTTTTATGCCATCACATTTTACATTGCAAGGTTACACTGGTGAAATCTTTACAACATAATAACTCCAAAACAAAACAAGTTTATTTTTACACCAAATTGTTTTTTTAATAGTTCTCTGTCATATATATGAAAATGAAAACTCCCTTAACCCTTAAATATCCAGACCAAGTGTGTCACGCTCAATTGGGGACATACTTTTTCAAAAAATATATTTCTTTGTCAAATAGACCCACAGCAGTGATCTTGGTATCATTTGCATATTTTTGTCAAATTTATTCATTTTGACTTTATTATTGAAATGTTTATTGTCTTAACATTCATATAAACTAAACTTGTAGTGGTAGAAAACGAAAGAAAAGTTGTGAAAAATAATTTTGAGGAAAAAAAACTTTCTGATAATTTTTTTGTCACGTTTAGAACCCCTGGGTTAAAAGGATTATTTCAGTGCTCAAGCAAGTTTATTTTTATATACAAGAAGTTTGGGAAAAGAAAAAAAATGGTGAAGAAAAATTCACAATTTAGGAACCAAATTTGAATAAATACATGAAGATTTCAAGCTCTCTGCCCAGTCACAAATATACCATTAATCAATTTTTGACCAACCATAACTGAAAACCTAAAAGTGCTATTTTCAAAAATTCAAAAACTGATTGTGTTCTCAATTTTCATATTCTTTTAACCAATATAGGAATTTTTCCATGTCCACGGACTTTTAAGGAATGCTGCGAAATAATCAGGTGCATCTACAACCTTGGACAAAACTGAAGGAACAATTCAGCGTTATGAGAACTACATATGTTATAGTTTTAGGTTTCTTGAATATTTTTCCCGAGAATTGTAACTCTCTACCCCCTTTTCAATGATTGATTTCTTTATGTTTTAACGTCATTTCAACATTGAATGGGGAGTGGGAGGGGAGGATGATTAAGATAGTGAGGTGGGGAGGAGGATACTGGCGGCGTCAATGAAATCATAATATTGTCCTTAAAGGATTAGTTCAGTGGTCATGCATGTCTATCTTATACGAAAGAGGACTTTAAAAGAAAAAAATAAGTGAAAGCATTCAAAAATCTTAATACAACATTTTGATATCTTTAAAATCTTCAAGTATGAAATCAAACTGTACAGTTATTGTTATCTAAAATATTAATAATAATCACGTCAGAACGCTAAAGTCAGAGCACAAAGGATTTGATATAATACGTAGTCTTACCCTGATAGCTTGGCCGACCCTCTTGGCATCTTCTGGTTCCAGCGGGGGTGTGTGCACCACGTGTAAAGGCTTGGCTACGTCAGAGTTGTTGATGCTCACTGTAATCTTGTATTGACTCTGTTTCTTAGGCATACTGTTGAAGTTTTGAGCCCTTAAAAAAAAATAATAATATTTCCACAACAGCAAGAGTCAAATTGTGCCTGAGAGGTTAGATCATTCCAGAGGTAGGAAGGAGGGTAAACAGGGGGAGATTGAGAGAAACACGAGAACTAAAAGCCAGAAAGCTGGGATCGAGAGAGGTGTATGGGTGAAAAAATAATGTAAAGAGAGGGGGGGTGGGGAAGAAGGACTAAATATGGTTATAAAGGGAAGCATGATAAAGGAAGGAGATAATTTTATCCGGAGGATTTTTTTGGAAGAGTTCGGCTACTGAGTTGTGGGCAGAGATATTTCCATAAAGAAATAACAAAAAGTAGCTCCATCTTCCAATAACTACAACACCCACAATCCTTTCCTCTGTATGGTTTGCATGCTAAGTGTTTTGGTTCTTTTATTCTCATCCACGATAATCAAGCCACCGCATTGAAAACTTGTCCAAACTGGGGGTATACCTGTCTAATAATGCATGCAGCATCCCACCTCCACTAATTGGAAAAACCCGCATAAGTAATATCGCCTTTCAAGCATAGCCGGGTAATTTCTGGACACGATTGCATGCATAAAAACTTAATCACTCATGCATGAATCACGTCGCGGAGCATGAAAACTTGTATCCTATGATTTAACGAGCGAGTAAGCAAGCAATGCAAATCGGAAGCGGGGGTACGTAATTTGAGAGAGAGAGAGAGTTGAACACACAATTACAATGACGGGGTCGTCGCCTGCGTATTCGGTTATGATAGTACAAATGCTATCACGAAACGCTTAATACGACCCGGGCGAGAACACAGGTACGACGTACGGACAGACATAACATCGACAACCAAGTCAATGTCCACGGCCTTTGATAACCAGTTGTGGTGCACTGGCGATACGTAATTTGATCACCCGACCAGTTTTATATTAATGATCGGGTGTTTAGGACACAATTTTAATGTGCCTTCTTGATCATAATGTCTATATAACATAATCGTTTTACAAGCATTATTGGGGAATTTTAAATGCATAAACATTTTTCCTTTCAACCATTGCTAATACTTCACTTTGTATCTTTGGTTGTATATAAATATATAATTATATTTATCATTGCCTTTTAGAGGTTGCACGAGGTGAATCCAGGTGGTTCTAACAAACTACTCTTTTTTGACTCCTTCAAATTTCCTCAATTTTTTCATTAGCTATACTAATTAGGAACGAATAGGCTCATAACACACATTCCAATATGATTATACTTCCTGTTGATTAAATCTCTGTCTACCCCAGGGTAGGGCCATATATCCTGGGGGACATGTCTCCTCTTTTTTCAGTAGAATATCCAATTTTCAGTAAATTTGGGGGGACTCTGCCTCTTCCCCCCCCACACACACTTTTTGGATAAGAAGTCATGTACCCCCCCCCCCCCCTTTCCTCCTTTATGCATGAGAATTACAGCCTTATGCCAATGGTCTACTCCCATACATGGAGGCTTGTTGGCACCTGTGGTCTACATGCCTCTTGTGTGATTAGGGTTATATACCTACCCCTCACCATGCCAGAGGCCTATGACCTATTCTCCTCCCATGTGATACTTACAGTGTGACATAACCTCCAATCAGGATATTATATCCCAATTGAGTAAAGCTGCATCTTAGTTTACATTGATATCCAGAATGGGCTATAATATCCCATTGGGAATATCAAATATATCCCCATTGGGATAACAACCTGAATATTTCAGTGTTCCAAAATGAATTATTCAAATAAATTTGCGCACAAATAGGAAAATTTCTGCATCAAGTTATGAATATTCATTAAAGGCCTAGTAGTTTTATTTCATTTCACCAGGGGTTAGCGATATCCATCAAAGTGTGGCAAAACTGGTGAAAGCAAGTGGAGGGTCTGTAACTAAAAATGTGAATATTGATAGATCAAGTTTCTGTAAAACAAATTTTAGTTTAAAATTGAAATTTGACTTTTATCAATCATGCATAAATTATGCAAAGAGAAAGCACAACTTGAGGCCTGAATGGAATGATGAGTTTTGATATCTCGTTTAAGATATCATATCCCGATGGAGATATTTCAAACATTATCTCGTTTGGCACATATCCCACACTAACTTAAAGGGAGTTATTCATGAATATAACCCTGTTCCGCCTTACCTCCAATATAGGAGAGTCAGTGATTGGCCCACAAGGTACTTCTCCACAGTGATGTGTTCACTCCATCTATCCTTAATTAATCTCATTACCTAGAAAAACAAAACAGTTTAATATCTTTAATTTGGATAAAATAATATAGATACTTAGAATGAACTTTCTTTCCAGATTTTCTTTTAGGTGATTTCTATCGGGAAAAATACACAAATCCCATCAAATCAGAACATTTACAACTTGTTTGTATGTGATGATCCTTCTGCGATTGGGAACTCTGCAACAACATCAATACTAGTTTTGCAATGTCAAGCTGACAATGCCCAGCTGACAATGCCAAGCTGATTATGCCAAGCTGACAATGTCAAGCTGACAATGCCAAGCTGACAATGCCAGGCTGACAATGCCAGGCTGACAATGCCAAACTGCCAATGCCAAACTGCCAAGCTGACAATGCCAAGCTGACAATGCCAAGCTGACAATGCCAAAACTGACAATGCCAAGCTGACAATGCCAAGCTGACAATGCCAAGCTGACAATGCCAAGCTGACAATGCCAAGCTGACAATGCCAAGCTGACAATGCCAAGCTGACAATGCCAAGCTGACAATGCCAAGCTGACAATGCCAAGCTGACAATGCCAAGCTGACAATGCCAGTTACTGAATTTCGATCAGAAGAGGATGAACATGTGGATTTCACCCAGCTTTTTTGAGAAGTGATGAGAGGACCAGGTAGGTGGTGAGGAACCCTACCATCGGAAACACCGTTTAACGTCCTTATTCGATGGATGGTGAGCACCACCCCGCTATTTGCCACTTTTCACAAAGGCAGTGTAGGGAGAAGGTGAAATGTAGATGTCCAACATTTACGCTTGATGTCAGTGTATCTTCTTGCATACCTGTTGAATAATCACGAGTAAATTCGTTGCTGACTTGAACCTGGAACTCCCATCATCTCAGTCATATGCTCAAATGACCAAAACCTTATCTCCTCTATCAACTTGCTTATTCTTATGCCTGAAACTGCAGGACATATACAACCATTAGGTGGCACAGCAGTAGATTCACTTCATTTCTATTGTCTAGCAAATTCCATACACAATTTTGGAAAATGTTGTTTGAATGTACTAGACAGTAAGCCCCTCTCCCTTCCCTCCCTCTTTAATGTATTTTAAAGAAAATATATTTAACTTTTTTCCTATTTCAAATATTTTTCCTCAAACTTTCTTCAGGTGTTAAATTATAATTATTCTTAGTAGATTCTGTTTTACTACTTTCCTGACATATCCAATAGTTTTTAAGCCACAAAATTAAAGGACAAAATATGATAGAACTTATTAAGGCTTTGAGGAATTTGAGGCTGTGATATCACAACTAGTCTGATCTCAGTCATTTCTACACAAATGACACCAAACTTAAATATCTCCTTAACGGAATAAGATTTTGCAATGTTTTCTTCTCCATTTTGTTTCTTCTGAAACCCTCTTTCGTATTAGATGGATTTGCTTGACCCCTGAACTAATCCTTTAAATCCATAAGCTGGCCATAAAGACCTGTCAGATTGGTGCTCATCTTCTGTCTATTACGTTAGTAAAGTCACTGCTTAAAAATTTGGCATGCAATTTTGAAGCAACAAATTAACCACATCATTTCACAAGATTAACTTTGCATCATAACATTGAGGTACAAATAGGTCTATGCTCATAGTCCCAGCAGCAAAGACAAACAATGCCAGCATTGATTACAGGTACTACTTTTATTACAAAGGATTGCCATTATATTCAGATGTGTGTGACTAAAAATACCATGTAACACCAGTAGGAGTCGTTGTTATCTTGAAGGAGCCTTGGAGAGGTGAAACTGTATAAAGTTTTGTGGTTTGGAAAACAAAGACATATATAACTTTATCTTCGACCGTCCCTGCTCCATTCGAGGGCAGGTTGAGATGTTTCTGGTTTTCAGCACAGCCATTTCTAATGTAAGCTGAGTGGACTGGAGCAAGTAGAGTAAATTGTTTTGTTCATAGACAAAATGCAGTACTCGTGGCATGAGTCCAACATGGTACCATTCACATAGAAGCATAACTCAGCTGAGCTACTCCACTTTCAAGCTACCGTATTCTACGTGATAAGCACCCAGGGCGCTTACAAAAAAAAAAAATTGTCGCTTTTCACTGCCACAGTTTTTCCTATATTTAGAGTCAATGCTCTTCAAGTCATGTACAGTACTGTTCGAATTGCATTAGCACTGTACATATTAAGGGAACAGGTTCTAGCTATACAATAACTACTACAAAACCATCTAATGGTCGGCCCAAAAATAAAGAACTAATATCAGTCACAAAACTTGAGTTGGGGCCTATATTATGTCTTCAATTTGACTCCTTGCAATAACAGGTTTTCAGCCCAGCAAAAGACATGAAACATGTAAAAGGCATTTATTAAGTATTGATGAACAAGAGCCAAAACAAGAGCCCCATAACAAGAGCTCCATAACATCAGCCCCAAACAAGAGCACTGTATCAAGAGCCCATAACAAGAGCCCCAAAACAAAACCCCCAAAACAAGAGCCCCATAACAAGAGCTCCATAACAACAGCCCACAATTATGGGCCCTGTATCAAGAGCCCATAACAAGAGCTCATAACATCAGCCCCCAAACAAGAACCCTGTTTCAAGATTCAATAACAAGAGCCCCAAAACAAGAGCCCCATAACAAGAACCCCATAACAAGAGCCCCATAACAAGAACTCCATAACAACAGCCCCCAAACAAGAGCCCCATAACAACAGCCCCTCAATAAAATATCAAGAAACCTGAGAATGTAGAACTTCCAGCTGTAGAGATTGGCAAAAAGTATCTGGGATCACAAAAATTAAGGAGAATGTAGAAATCAGATGTCCAAACAAGACTGTCAATAAATCACAAAGCTGTAATACATTGAATACTTTGCTTGAATGCATGTGAGTGGTTTGCAGTTGCCAAGGTCACAGGTTTAACATATCAACCCCTTCACTCCAGTCAGGGTTTGCAAGGGAGGGGGTGTATGCATTCAGATAGTTCATACCTTCCCTGCCATAAAACAATCAAATCCCTCCCTTTGTAACTTTAAGAAAACTAAGATAATCAAATATCTGAATATATATTTCATGACTGACACATCAAATCATGAAACTATAATTCCATGAATATGGATGAGGGTGGTTTGCATTTCAAAGGTCACAGGATTAACATACTTACTCCCCTTCAGTTTGCAAGGGGGTGGGGTTGTATGGAAGGCTTAAAACCCTCCCTTTGTAACTTCCAAGAAACACAAAAAAACAAATTTCTGAATAAATAAAGACTTTAATCACAAGCTCTTGTTGGCAGAATGAATGTCAAAATCCCAGGAGGGGTCAAAATTTAAGTTTTTCGCCACTGCTCCATGGGACAGTACTTTCTCAAATAATACTGTTCCATATCAGATTTCACTCTTCAACTTTTTGCAGACAACAGGAAAAATTCCTTTCTTCAAAATAGGCTTAATTTACAACTACTTTACTGTTCAATACGTGCAAATATGTATGTCAGTTAGTAGTATTACACGTACATGATGTATACAATCCACTTGCCTATACGTGCAAGCAGCCTTGCATATGTGTATTCATGATTAAAGTGCTAACAATTGCAGGCAAGGTGGGAAAAACTTTTTTAACTGGAAGATTTTGTTTTTATGATAATCTTGATAAAAACATGCAATTTTTTTAATAGAAATGAAGTTAGTGTTCATTGATGCCACATGCTTTTAAAACGAACCATGTTGCACTGGAACAGTAATGTTTGAAAATTCACTGTTCCTGCATAAAAGCACTGTTCTCGGAACAGCAGAACAGTGAGAAATCTGACTCCTGTTCAGTATACGTCAGTTTAATTAAAGGATACGTAAGCAGGTGTACATGTCACGCAGAGGCTTCTCCTCTCCAAACAGCTGAGACTGGACCAACTGATGGATGTAGTTCACCTTTAGGATGAAGAAAGAAAAAGTTACGTGATGACAGATATTGAACACGGATCATGGAAAACCAGGGTAACTGGATTAGAGAGTGATTTCTAGAAAACTGGGATAACTGGATTAGACAGTGATTGATAGAAAACCCAGGATAACTGGATTAACCAGGATAACTGGATTAACCAGGATAACTGGATTAACCAGGATATCGGAAAAAACGGGATAACTGGATTAAACAGTGA
This sequence comes from Chiridota heheva, assembly GCA_020152595.1. Lineage (NCBI taxonomy): Eukaryota > Metazoa > Echinodermata > Holothuroidea > Apodida > Chiridotidae > Chiridota > Chiridota heheva. Next base: position 819,548 of record JAIGNY010001477.1, on the reverse strand, counting down.
TTTCTAGAACAAAGGAATACCTGGATTAACCAGGATTTCTAGCAAATTAGAATAACTGGATTAAACACTGATTTCTAGAAAACCAAGATAACTGGATTTAACTAGGATTTCTGGAATACAGGGATAACTGGATTACCCAGGATTTCTAAAAAACTGGGATTCCTGTATTAACCAGAATTTATAGAAAACCGGAATAATTGAATTAACCATATTAAGTGAAAAACCTGGATTAACAAGGATTCTCAAACCAGAATAACTGGATTAAACACTGATTTCTAAAAAAACAGGATAACTGGATTAACCAGGATATCTAGAAAACCAGGATAACTGGATTAAGCAGGATTTCTAGAAAACCAGGATAACTGGATAAACCAGAATTTCTAGACAACTGGGATTCCTGCTCTTCAAGATTTCTAGAAAACCAGGATAACTGAATTAACCAGGATATCTAGAAAACCAAGATAATTGGATTAACCAAGATATCTAGAAAACCAGGATAACTAGATAAACCAGGATTTCTAGACAACTGGGATTCCTGCTCTTCAAGATTTTAGAAAACCAGGATAATTGAATCAGCCAGAATTGATAAAAACTGGGATAACTGGGTTTTAACCAGGATTTCTAGAAAATTGGGCTAACTGAATTGACCAGATTATATTTAAAGCCTTTCCATAGCTTGTTGTAAAGGGCCCTGAACTCTTGTGAGCACTGTGCTGTATAAATCTTTTATATTTCTATCATTATTATTAAATTCATGACTAGTCCAGTTTGTTAGAAACACAAAAGAGTGATCTTCACACTTGACAATGATAATCTGGTGCACTTACCTGCAATGGATGAACAAGGTTCTTGCCATCTGTAAAAAAAAAAAAAAAAAATTATACTCATTTTCTGATGAAATGAAAAACAAAGAGCTACAAATGTCTCTTGAGAGTGCATGCTTTCATAAGAGTATTAATAGGGATATTTCCACAAAATCCTTGAGGCCACAATGTGTATTGTACAAATGTTATCTTATTTATTTGAATATTAATTGCTTCTTCTTAAATTACTGAAAGCTTTTTTTGTTTCTTTATTGAAATGGGGTATAACATACATTTTATCAGAATATGATTTGCCTATCTACCCATGAACCGTAAACTAATAAGCAAAAGAATGTTTCTTTTTACACCAAATTGTTTCTTTAATAGTCCTCTGTCATATATATGAAAATGACAATCCACAGGAATATTCCTTTAAAGTATTAGTTCAGAGGTCAAATAAATCCATCTTATTTGAAAGAAGACTTCAAAAGAAACAAAATGGTGGAGAAGCATTCCAAAATAGGAAAATGAGAGAGCATTGATGGCGGCTCTGTCAGCTCTCTCGTTACCAGGAATGCCGACATGGCTGGAAATTCATAAAACAATAAAAAAAATTCCTAAGAAAGAAAGAGTGTGAAGTTTATTGAGGATTTGTAGGATGAGTGGATTAGACCAGAGTATGTTGAGGATGCCAGTGAGAATAGATTTAAAGTCAAAGAAGATATGAATCTGGGGCTGAAGGAGAGTTCAACAAAGTTTAAGGCCAGGAGGATGGCTTTTACTTCAGCAGAGTAGATTGAAGCTCCATCGGGCAACAGAGGAGCCTTCCCGTATGGAGCCATCGGTGAAGAGGAAAGAGTAAGTCGTGGAAATGTCTACCAAGTTGGAAGAATATGGAGTGAAAGAAGGCTGGGTTGTGGAGAGCTTTCCTGTAGGAAGAACTGTCTTTACTGAAGATAATGGAATCCTTTGAGATGGTGGTTGGGGCGAAGAAAGAAGGAGTTGCTGTTTTTGAAGTGGATGAGAACAGTTTTGTCATTTAAGAAGTTGAAGCTGCTGGAGTCACTCCAGTGAGCTAAGTTGTCCAGGAAGTGTTGAAGGTTATTTTGGAGAGTTTTGAAGCATGGAAAGAATGAGAAGATGGCAAAATCATCAACATAGAGGAGCAATTAATGTTAGTGGGGGGAGGTTTTGGTGATGCTCTTGATTTTTGAGGGTGAAGAGAGTGGGAGAGAGGATACTGCCTTGGGGGACAACCAGGTGTTAGGTGTGCCTTTGGGAGTAGGTGTTACCAATGCGTACCCTGAAATGGCAGGTATGGAAAAGTTCTGGATGAAGGTGGGGAGGAGGTCTCTGACCCGGTGGAGTGTAGGTCCTTGAGGATATCGTACCGCCAGGTTGTGTCAAAGGCCTTTTAAGGTTGAAAGAAGATGGTGATGGGTGGTGACTTTTACGAAGGCTTCACGTACATATGTGTCAAGTTTGAGGACATGGTCCAGGCACTTTCTCCTAAAACCATTTTGAGAGGGGGATAAGATGGAGTTCTTCTCAAGGTACCAGCAGAGCCTGTAGTTGACCATACATTCCATTATCTTGCAGATGCAGAAAGTGAGAGCAATGGGCCAGTAGTTGGTGGGAATGGACCTGTCTTTGTTAGGCTTGGGGATGGGAGTGATGATGGCCTCTCTCCAAGTAATGGGGAAAAATTTGGAGGACCATAGGTGATTATCAATCTTGTGGAGGATGTCAAGAGAAGTCCTGGGGAGGTTTTCGAGGAGATCATAGTGGATGCCGTCTGGGCCTTGGGAGGAGGACCCAGATTTTTAGAGGACGGAGGAGAGCTCGGAGTAAGTGAACGGAAGGTTGTAGTTTTCCTGATTGTTTGACTGGAAGTTGAGAAGGTTCTTTTCAGTCTCAATTTCCGGTTACGAAAGGAGTGGGAAAGACTCTCATTTGAGGAGGTTTTGACGAAAGTGGATGCTAGGCAGTCGGAGATGTCTTTGAGGTTGATGATTTTGGTGTTGTTACAGTTGAGATGAAAGATATTGTTGGAGGAACGTTTTTCTTGAAGTTACAGATCATATTCCAGACCTTGAGGGGGCATTCTGAGATCCAAGGATGAAACATTGGTTTCCCAGGAGATCTTTTACTGAGTTTAATGGTCTTTCTGGCCTTGGCTCTGAGAATGCGAAGTTATCCAGGTTTTGGGGAGAGGGGTGGGTTTTGAAGAGATGGAGGGCTTTGTTGTTGAGGAGATTGCATTTTTGCAGTCAGTGGTGAACCAGGGCTTTAAGTTCTGTGGGGTGAAGGTAGAAGTGGGTGATAGAAAAGTTGGCGACTTCCAGGATCTTGGAAGTGAAGAAGGAGACGGGATTGTTGTAGAGAAGGATGTCATTGGTGATGGAGATATTACAAAGAGTGGAATAGAGACCCCAGTCTGCATGCCAAAATCTCCAGTTCTTAGGGAAAGGGTGTATCGAGGGGGAAGGGTGGAAATGTAGATGGGAGCGAAGGGTGAACTCTCCATTCTGAGAAATCGACAAAGAGGGAGGGGTCGCAGATGGAGAGGTCAAGGCTGGTATAAGTGCCAGTACCTGGGTGTAAATAGGAGCTGCAGACAAGATACCCTTTAAAGATTGATTGATAAATTGATCAGCTTTTCATCTTATACTTACTTCCCGTCTCTGGATCTGTTACAAGTATTTTGATATGGAGAAGCCGCCATGGAATTGATGGGTTGTCTTCCATTAAAGTTAGAGTTGCCTGTAGGAAAGAAAAAGGGCAGCAATTAGCGGCAGTTGCGTTTGCGTATTTATCCCCAAACAATATTCAAAAATCACCAAGCTCCAATAATATTTTCTAGCAAAGCCTGCATGTCAAATTTGTTGCTTATGTTGCTTTCTTTTGCAGGCCTCCCACCCATTAAAAAAAAAAATATACTTAGGATTTTATGCTTATTTATTTTGAAATTTTTTGCTTTTTTATGCTACTGGGTATGACAAAATTATGCTTTTTAATGCCTTATCAGTTGTTTATATGACTTTTTTTGAAATTTTGTATACCAAGATGAGTATGGAAAGTGTCTCGAGACAAACCTCCACTTTAAATTTGATTCCTATCATGGGATTTTAATGCCTTTAATGATAATATACATGTACCTACATGGATCTTCAGGGCATGTACAAGCATTTTTGACATGGATTTGGCTACTCTTCATCCATAATGTAAATTTTGCATACAATTTTTTTTTTTTTATGATTTTGTTTTCTTTTTTATATTATTCAATGCTCTTCGTCAATTTTGATCAGAATTTTAAGCCGGTGTGGGAGGCCTACTTTTGTAACATCGCAATTCCCAAATGGCTCCCCAAATTTCAATTCTGCCCCCCAAAACCTGAAAAGGCAATATTAAAATTGCAGGTGTGTGTTTATAACTGAAAATTCCCCCACCCCTCCTTAATGTTATCTTAACCCTCCAAATTTCATCTGAACCCCCATATGTTATTTTGCCCTCCTCCCCTCCCCCCCCACCCTTAATTCACAGTACTGGCTATGCCACAAGGTTTGATCGTGTCCTTATATAAATTTGCATAATTTATATAATGGGTTTCCCATCTTTGACTCCGCCTCCCGAGCGCATTTTCATAAAATTGCTGGTAGAGTAAGGGTTAATGACGCCACGACAAGTGTGCCAACTTAAAATTATATGCAGCACGATCCCAGTGGGCGGCCCAGCAGGTCACTGAAGCGGAACGAGCCCAACCCTGCTGCTTGAAAGACAGAGGACCCTTCAATAATCAGCCCTTGATTAACCCTTACTCTAAATTTTTGAGTACCTATTAACTATCAATTAACTGGAGGTTAATCAAATGACCGGGGGTCAGTGTTCTTGCAATAAGTAGAAGCCATGTTTGGTTCACAAACACCAGAGGAAAGAAAATATGTATATTTCATATTTGTGAAAAGGACTGCAAGATTTTTCAGTCCTGATATAGGCTCAAGTACAAATCAATTAAAGGATTAGTTCAGGGGTCAGGCAAGTTTATCTTTTCTGAAAGAGGACTTTAAATGAAACAAAATGGTGAAGAAACCGTTCAATAATCTTATTTCGTTAAGGAGATATCCAAGTTTATATCTCGGTCTTATCTTTGTAGAAATGACTTGTGTAGTAAGTCTACTATAAGATTTTTGAATGCTTTCTTTACTTTGTTGTTTCTTTTGAAGTCCTCTTTCATAGCAGATGAAGACATGCTTGACCCCTGAACTAATCCTTCAAGACATGGTGTATGCTTTCATTACCAGTTTAGGTCGGACCACTCATATTAAAAATTTATGCCAAAAAGAACATTCTTGTAAAACAAACAAAGTTTGGCCACAATGTATCACATTACTGAAGATTCTCAAGAGTGAGATAAGAATACAACCAAGCTTTACATACTTTCTGTAGTCACGTAGAGTGGATTGACGTCATATGTAGCACACAGAAAAACTTGTTGAACCCCTGAACTAATCCTTTAAGGCAAAATTCCATTGTGATGGGTAAAATAATATAACATGCTGAAAAAAAAAAATATATATAAAAAAAGCATTTAAGATGTTTATGTCTACAAACAAAAGCAAGAGTTTGAAATGAGGAAGTAACATTTCACCACCTTTTAAAACTCACCTCAAATTCTTGGGGAACATGAAATTTAACACGACCATCAGCTGAAAGCATAACAAAAAATGAAAAGCATAAGTCTAATTGAAAGATCACATACTATCAAAATTCCATCAGTCTTACACGAAAGAACAATTTATGAAATTCTGAATATTTCTTTAATGTAATTGGGGAACTTTTTATGTTTGCTATTTTGTTTTCTGATGACTTCTACGCTATATGAAAAGTTAAATAACTTCATATGTGTTTATTATGCCATACTTCAATTTTAACACATAATAGTATATGGTTAGGTTATGCATCTATGAGAGGATTTTTACAAATCATGCATATTAATTAGGATATTGTCGCGTGACCAAATTTCCAGCAAAATGATAGAAAATCTTCAATGTTTCAAATACTAAACAAGTCAGTCTAAAAAACTCTCATAGGATTGTTGGGGGATTCACACTCTATACATGTACCAAATTTGAAAGGTATAGATGGTACATATCATAAGTTATTTAATGTTAAGCATTTACGAAGGCGATTTTGCGCAAATCGCACTTAAATATACAACATACAATATACATGAATTTAAAATTCGAGTCAAACTCGTATTAGTTGTACAAATGCAATGAAGAATGGAAACATCACAGCTAGCTATTCAATCATGTGACTCATCATGTGACAGGTGGTAGCAAGTAATATAACACACAACCAACCTTAGCAGGCCAATAGTGGGATTTGGGGATGTTTCTCAGCTCATTCATGATGGATAAAATGCTACTTCCGGTTTAAAAATGTCACTTCCGGTTTTAAAAATGCATCTTTTGAATGGAAACTATAATTTCTATGTTTTTGACCAACTTATTGATGGAATTTTCTTTTAAAATTTATGTAATAGGAAGAGAACATACTAAAGTATCTAAAAATGATACAAACAAAATATGGGTGTAGGAATTATATTTTAGGGTGTATCCCCACCTTAACCTATCATTTGTATTGTTTAAGCGCTTTGAGCATACTCCACAGTGTGGATTAAGCGCTATATAAATGTTCCTATTATTATCATTATTATTATTATCAATAAGCATACAACAGACACTTACTTCTGAGGACTATACCCCCACCACCACCACCCATTACCCCAGAGGGCACTGTTAAGTAATGTGATGTCAATGTCACATGCAGGACCACAATTCTCCTTCACAAAGTGGAGGGACATGGGGACATAGTTAAGTAGGGGACTGTGTTTTTCACAACCCCCAGGAATTACGGCCCTGTTCACATGCACACTCTCTTATTAGATACAAAGATTTGTATTATATTCATAACTTCATCACTATAAACCCATCTCATCTTTGGTGTGAAAGCTGAGAAAGGACAATGTTACATACCAATGGTAAGACTTGAGAGTTGAGGGGGCAGTTCACTGGTCACTAGGCGGTGTTGGATGATCTGATCCAGTCTGTTGAGCACTGTTGCTTTCTCAGAGGGTGTGATAGGATCCGGAGGAATGATCCTCTCCTGAGATACAGAGAACAACAGTTCATCTTACAAGATGAAGAAATACAGCGGAGCAGAAGCGGGGCACATGGTGTAGCACAGAACATAAGGTATCCGTGTACCATAAATGACATTTTTCTAATATATTGTTCATATCAAGCCATGCCCACTTTGCAAATTAATCAAATATAATATGTTGACATCATGAAAATATACCTACTGTGTATATATACATCATCGTACGTAATACAGCATGAAGCAAATCAGACAACATTAAGAACAGATACACACTGTCATACCAGCTGGAGAATGCCCTAGTCGACCCCTAGGGTCTTCCCAGGATCTGCTAAGGCCATTTCACAGTCTACCACACATGTAAATGGCTGGAGCAGGCCCATAGCAGATCCCTAGGGTCCCCCAGGGATAAACTTGTGCCATTTCACAGTCTGCCACACATTTAATTGGCTGGAGATGGGCCCTTACAGATGCCTAGGGTCTTCCCAGGAACTGCTAAGGCTATTTTACAGTCTGTCACACATGTAACTGGCTGGAGAACGGCCCTAACAGATGCCTAGGGTCCCCCAAGGATATCCTAGTACCATTTTACAGTCTGCCACACGTGTAACTGGCTGGAGAACGGCCCGAACAGATGCCTAAGGTCTTCCCAGGATCTGCTAAGGCCATTTTGCAGTCTGTCACACATGTGACTGGCTGGAGAAGGCCCATAGCATATCCCTAGGGTCCCCCAGGGATATGCTAGTGCCATTTCACAGTCTGCCACACATGTAACTGGCTGGAAAACGGCCCTAACAGATGCCTAGGGTCTCTCCGGATTCTGCTAGGGCCATTTCGCTGTCTGTCACACACGTAAATGGCTGGAGAATGGCCCTCATCTCCCAGGAATCTGCTAGGGTCATTTCGCATATGTAACCGGCTGGAGAATGGGACTACAAGTGTATGCCTCTTACCTTGATGCATGTTGGAAGTCTTTTGTATTGGCCCACAGTAAGAACATCGACAGCATGGGGCAAACAGAAGTTGGGTAACCTTGAAAATAACAAAAGTCTGTCAAAAAAAGTATCATTTATTTACTCTTTTTTATTTATCTAAACTAGGCAATTCATCCAGTAATAACACCAGGGATAGGCATCCCCCTCCCACAAGAATACGGGAGGCATCCCCCTCCCACAAGAATGCTTCCTTCCATATTTATAACTGCATGGGCAAAATTAGAGCCAATATTAACATTGCTACAAGGTTCAGTATCAGTTTCCTATTGCTGTTGAACACCAACAGTTAAAGTTAATTGTAACAGAAAGGTTTTAACTCTATCAAAATCTGTTTAAAATGAATGGTGCTATTATATCAGGACTAATTATTCAATCAATTATGTAAATTGGCAATATCCCCTGTGAAACACCTGACACAGTTGAATGTAAATCAACTATTTTGAAAGAAAAACGTTTTAACAGTTTGTTTGTTTGTTTGATGAGAGTTTAACGGCACCACAACAGCAAGGGTCAAATTATACCTGAGAGGTTAGATCATTCCAGAGGTAAGAAGGAGAGTAAACAGGGGAGATTAAGAGAAACACGAGAACTAAAAGCCAGAAAGCTGGGATCGAGAGAGGAGGTGTATGGGTGAAAAAATAATGTAGAAGAGAGGGGTGGGGATTCTTGAAACTTAACTATCCCCCTCAGTCTCTAAAAAAAAAATTGTTTGCCCTCCTCCACCACCCCTAACTCTATATATATATATATATATTTTATTTTGTTTTCTTTAAAAATCCCTATATATATATATATAAAAATTCCTACAAAATGGCGTATATATATATATATATATATAGATATATATATAGATATATACAACTTTTGCATGTTGATTATAGATTGCTAATTTTCCTTCAAAAATCTGCAAAAAAAAAATGAAGTTTTGCATGTTGATTGTTGCTGTTACTGCAGAGAAAATGAAGTCTCGCCCACAAGAGCTTGAGAATACAAAGTTGTTCTGCCTGTTTGTAACAAATGTGTCATTGAAGGGAAGGAAAATCCCAAATCACACAAACAATATGAGTAAGAAATATAAACTGAGCAAAATATAAGGAACCAACAATCTGAAAAAAAAAGTTCAGTGTTTTCATTCTGTTTCATAATTGTTCTTGATACTTCATCCTGAGAGCCAAACAAATTTTTTTTTTCAAGCCTTATGCTGGTGATTTAATTATTTTTCTTTTGACATATTTGCTACATTCCTTAAAGTGCAACTCAAAATTTTGCACTACAAAATGTGGTGAGCAAGCCCACGCATAAATAATTCAAATATATATGTATATGTCTACACATTAAATTAATTTAGTCAACTGTAACTAAGCATTTTGTATCTATACGCCTTTTCACACTACAGGAAATCTTTTGTTGGACACATGTAATCTTGGCTGACCTTTCACACTGTAAATTTCAACACAAAGCGTTGATCCATGTAAAGCGCTTGACTTGTGTCGAAACTAACACTGCTCGGGAGTAAGGTTAAGAGCTTTCGTCCTGTTTGAGAATTCTGACATGATCAACCAAATTGTTATAACATACACCACAACTTACATAGAAATAATCAATAGTTTAGCCAATTCTACAGACTACATAAATTCAAACAATTATTTTCTGCAAACAAATAACCGCTTACCTGAGCTCATAGTATGTTTACATAAAGCTGCACTGGCCATTATTTTCCAAAACCTGTGCCCAGTAAGAGTGTTTCTAATAGTGCCTATTGAAAAAGCACAAACATTCATCATATTGTACTCAGGTAACATAAAGTCAGTTTTTCTCGCCACTTTCACTTTTGGTTTGCACAGCTCTTCCTGTTAGCTCCTCCAATAGGCACTTTACACTTTCTCATACCGTGAAACATATAATCATTTTGAAGGAAAAAAAATTGGCTGAAATAACAAACTCTTAACATTTACAGAAAAGTATTTACACACACTTTAAAGGGACATGGGTACTTAAAGATTTAAGTCACCTAAACATAAACAACTGCCTAATATTTAAAGCTTTAAAGGAATTTTCCTGTGAATTTTCCTGGCCATGTATATGATAGAGGACTATTAAAGAAACAAATTAGTGTACAAACCATGTTGATATCTTTTTCCGTTTAGGAGTTATTGCATTTCATATTAATGGATGACAAACTCTTATTCAACAGCTGCGCTTCCAAGGCATTTTTTTTTTTGAAAATAATTTCTTGAAATTTTACTCATGGACAGATGGATAAAGCACGTTCTTGTACAGTGCATGTTAAACCCTACATCAATAATTACACCAAAAATATTTTTAATAATTTAAAAAGAGGTAATTAATTTTTTCAAAGAAATATATCAAAATTGTTTTGAAATGCAGCTATGACATTACACTCTCTTGAATTAAGATTTATTGCACCTGCCAATTTTCAACACACTGGTGGAATGGAGGGACGGGGTTAGAGAGGATGGGGTCTAAGGAGGATGGGGTTTAGGGAGGGGTTGATACTGATTTAATTATTTATTGTCTTGTTTTCTGTTTTTGTATCATAAGGGGGTTGTGCACCTGTAAGCTTTAAGTAGATTTTTCGCAAAATCTCTTGAGCAACATCTGTGTTTATATTTGTTAAACCATGTTCCTCAATCGTACAATCTCATTTAAATTTAATCAACAGTATATAATTTACAAGATGTATATTATTTTACGTTATGTATAAGTGTATATTCAAATTGTAATTGTTTGGCTGGAATAAAGTATTTGAAATAAATTGAATTGAATATTTGAAATGTTATAATCTTGAAGGAATATTCCCATGGAATTTCAATTTTATGAATCTGATTGAGAAACATTTAAGAAACAGATTGGTAGAAAAACCATGTTAATATCTTATTTCTAGAAGAAGTTATTGAACTTAAAAGATTTTTCTTGCCTGCATAAAAATAACTTTTGCAAGTCAAAGACATCATTATGATGTCATCACAGCAATTTCCTGTATTAATTTCTTTGTACATTACATGCCAATTTTCCATAATTCAAATAAAATATCCACCAGCAATATAATCTTGCATTCATCATGATTTTAATCCAAGAATTAAAGGGCAATTTTTAAATCATAATGAAGGTAAATGTTTAATCTTACAAAAAAATTATTTCATATCTCTTTTATCTTTAGATCTTGGTGATCCACCAAACATCCTCAACTGCCCATCAGACATCTTATCTTACAAAGGGGCAGGTTTGGTGAGACAACAACCCAAGCATTTTGGGTAGCACCAAGTGCTATAACCTTTTCTGGAGGTACAGCAAATGTACAAAGCACCCACAACACTGGAAATGCTTTCTCCGTACCTTCTCTTACTGAAGTGGTTTACACTTTCACAAATCCACAGGCAGCTTTCTTGATTTCTGTGTGTCGTTTCATGGTTAACATTGGTGAGTCTGGAATTGCTGCTATATTGATATTACTCATATTTATGGGTTTGTTCCTGCAGATTTGGTAACCCAGCAAATATTTAAATTAGGGGACTTTAGTGGCTTCAGGAACCTGGTGCTGCAGGAATTCTTAATTAGTTCTCACATAACTGGTGTTGGTGGTTTACCATGTTCCTCAATCAAACGATCTCATTTAAATTTAATCAATCAGTATATAATTTACAAGATGAATCATTTTACATTATGTATATGTATATAATAAATTGTAATTGTTTGGCTGGAATAAAGTATTTGAAATAAAATGAAATGAATATTTGAAATGTTATAACCTTAAAGGAATATTCCCATGGAATTTTAGTTTTATAAATCTGATTGAGAAACATTTAAGAAACAGATTGGCAGAAAAACCATGTTGACATCTCATTTCTAGAAGAAGTTATTGAATTTAAAAAAATTTGTTGCCTGCAAAAAATGACTTTTGTGAGTCAAAGTCATCATTATGATGTCATCACAGCAATTTCCTATACTAATTTCTTTGAAAATTACTGGCTAATTTTTCATAATTCAAATAAAAGTTACAAGAACAGATTGGAAAACATTATTGTAAATTTTATTCAACACTATTCTTAATAATTTTTGAAGAAAAAAAATGTTCCCAAGCAATCAGACAATACAAAATTACTTTTTAAAGATCCACATCAAAAATAGTACAGGAAATGCTGTGATGACATCATAATGATGCCTTAGACTCAAAACCAACAATCTCTTTTACGCAGACAAGAAAAAGATTTAAAATGCAATATTTTCTTGTGGGAATAAGATATTAACTTGGTTTTTTCATTGATCTGTTTCTTTTATCTTCTATCAAATATTTTTAAAATGAAATTCTATGAGAATATTCTTTTAAACGGAATAAGATTTCAACATGTTTCTTCCACCAGTGTTCTTTCTTTAATTGTCCTCTTTCATGTCCTCTGTAATAGTTCTGAAGTTAAATTTCTGGTTCAATCAATCAATTTGTTTTTCTTCTTCTTTTATGTGTGACTGACCTTTAATTTATCTCTATTTGTGGAAAGCAGACTTTCATTCTAAAAGAGCTGAAGGTAGCACCCAAGTATTAAATACTGACAAAAGAAATAATGACAAATAATGTGCTTTTTCCACATGAATTTTATAATATCACTCATACCTAAAATGTATGCTGTACTGCTTCCAATAGCATTGTATTCTGACATGTTCTTACTGCTTCCAATAGCATTGTATGCTGTCAGGCTGTACTGCTTCCAATAAGCATTGTATTCTGTCATGTTCTTATGTTTAGGTGTGTAATTTTGCTGGCTTTGTTGTTTATAAAGAAAATAATATTTTGGTATTCTTTCCTTTTTTTCTTTAACGATGAATCAACGTAAATATGTTTCAAGAGAGACCGATAAATAATGGAAACAAAAACAAAAAAAGTCTTCAATACATCTTCAAAATTCTTAAGAAGCAGTACCTTGCATTGACCAATATATCTCTTGACATCCTGGAAAGCATATCAGCTGTGTCCACAAACAGGAGAGACTGCTGGTCAAGGAACTGTGATATTGCCTGTGAAATGGGAACAAACTTTTTTAGATGGGCGTAGGTATTACAACTCTTTGCAACCTGAAGGAGGGTTGAGGATGAATTTCATATCTTTTTAGGTTACCATGTCATGTACAATTTGGAAATGGGGGAGGAACAAGAAGTAAATAAATCAAAATACTGAAAGTACTGGTGATGGGTTCGATTCATAGTTATCATTTTTGTAATTGTCATCATTTGATTTTATAGGCCATTTTTGTGTTAACATAAAGATTATAACAATTTAGCAATATAATTTACAATATCTGGTCAAAACATTGTCTCAAATCATGACAAGACAATCAGTAATTTGTTGGGATGGATGCCAGACACCACTGGGGCTAATAGCTTCCTACCTCACCTTTTGTGACTCCCAGGCTTCCAGGTACAGTGCACCTCAGACTGTCTCATCATATACTCATCATAATTGTCCACTCATTATCACACACGCTTGTATTCAATTCACAATGGCTCATACAGCTGTACAGTGTATTTACATTTACCCGTATATGTATGAATCACATCATATAAATTGTCACATCGTTTCACCACAGAGACATTTTCCCCAAAAATCCACCATAACACATCAAAAAACTTCCTCAGATCTTCTTAGTTTGTGCGGTTTTGAAGTAAGGATCATTTTGGCAATTTTTGAATGCAAAATGTTCCTCGATAAGAACTTCTCTAAGAAAAGTTTGCTCAGCTCGCTGCGAATTTGTGTAAAAAATATCATATACACAACGATGTTCATTTATTTCTTAGTTTTAGTCCATTTTAAGGATTTACTGGTATTTTGATGGTATGCCTTGCAGGTCATAATTAATATTATTCTAATGAAAAAATATATCATCAAACTATCTTTTACAATTTAAAATACAATAAAATTTTAACGTTCTATGTTGTTCTTGTACAAATTACAAAGTGTATGATTTGTTAGAAATATCAGTCTAGTCTAGTCTATGCATCACGTCATGGCAATTTACAAATCCTTTCGCCTTGCTAGAGGTTTAGCATTGTTATCCCGAAAAAAATTCTTCTTCACAACCCCACAATTTTCCTTTATCTCAAACTTTACATGGGTTTCTCTATTTTTTGATAAAACAAAAAAATAAATAAAGGAAATACATCAACAACTGTAGAAAACTCTTCAAAAAGATCAAACTTGAAAGAAGGTATCGTAGACTACTTTGTTATTGCGAAACACGATCAAAGAAAGAAGAACTTAAAGTTTTGCAAAGTTTTTAAACTTCCAGTCGGTTCTGACAACTAAGAGTCTTCGAACAAGTTCAAACCCATCAACAAAATGAAATATAATTTACCTCCTTAAAGACCTAGAGCCTTAAAGACCTAGAGGCCCCATTTAGAAACTGCAATTTTGAAAACTTTTCATATAATACTAATTATTTACATTTTGCTTTCAATTTCTATCATTACAAGAATACACTAAAGATGGTAAATAAGGAACTTACAGCACACTTATCAACTTTGGCAGCGCTGCTTGCCCATTTAACCAAAGCCAGCAGACGGATGAAGGACTGCCTCGTACTCCTGGCAAATTTCACAATCTCTATTTTCCTGTGGAAGCGAATCAATGAAAGCAATCAATTTCAAATATATCACATCATGTGTAACATTTGAGGAATTTATTATAACTTATACAAGCTGACAATACTTGCTATGGTGGGCATGGCCATTTTTACAGTAGGAAAATCTTAGGATTTAGTGAAATACAAATGTTAAATCAGGATTGCCAACTAACCTCTCATTCTATCTAAGGTGTAAACAATTGACCTCCCTGAGTAAGTTGAATGGTAGCTTTTTCAACCAATCACCACACGAATTTGCTTAGCAACAAAATCTGCAAAAGTTAGTAAGGCAAAAATCCTACATGGTAGCGGTACAGTACAGCTAGCTGGTGGGAAACCTATGCAGTTAATGCAATATACTGCCCAAAAACAAATTTCTGTACACATAGAATGAGTGACAGACAAGATGGTGAACAAACCTTGCACCTACGGTCTTTGTAAATCCAATTCCTGTTACCCAGAATGGTTAACAAACATTTTTGTATGACTTTTGCTAAAACCTCTGAAGATCTGAAAAAGTGGTCACGCATCATTAATTCAAGTACGGATGTGAGGTTTGTTTGCCCCCACCTAATTACTGCGTTGCTATGGTGGGCGTGGCCTATTTCCTTACTCTGAGAGGTCAATTGATGTATGAAATCTTAGAATATCAGGGAATCACTATTTTTCTAAGGTAACATTTGGAATGCTTTATCTGCTAATACTTTAGGCACAAAATGCAAATCATTCACCCAAGGAAAGGGCATGAACAACGTTCTGTTGTGATATCTCATCTTCTAAAGTACATTAATGGACGTAATAAGCGCCCAGGGTGCTTACAAAAATAAAATTGCACCACTTTTTAGGTTCCTTACTAATAAGCATCCCATGCTCCAGGGCCACGTCCAGTGTGCTTTTGGAACTGCAGTGTGTGGACTGGTTCTATACTAGCCTCACAACAACAACCACAAAAACATTTTGAGTGTCAGGCGTAAAATAAGCAAATAAGGTAAAAACTTTCAAGTCCTCATATCAATCAATCAAATAAATCATCTTATATGTTAGAAAATGTCGGGTGGGCGCTTATTAGAGCAGCAGGGCTTAATGTGTCGATTACACTTTATTTGTTTATCAAATTGAATTTTGTCCTTAAAATTGTAATTTAAACAATAAAATGAAAATATTGTTTGCATGTGCACCTATTACCTTTATTCAAGTGTATTTCATCAGAGCTAATTTTGAAAACAATAAACATATCTAAATAATCCATTAAGAGGTGCAGTGGCTCAGTGGTTAAGAAGTCTTACTCATATTCAAAAGGTACCAGGTTCGATTCCCGTCATGAGTGCTGCATGTGTCCTTGAGCAAGACACTTTACTCCACATACTTCAGCCTAATCAGCTGTAAAATAAATACCAGCACTGCTGGTGAGTAAATCTGCAATGGACTGGCAGTCCACAGGGAGTCATGTACTCTCATCCGCTTGTGCCATGGAAACCGGAGATAAACACCAGCCCTATGAGCCTAATGGCTCAGGACGGATTTAGCTTAAATGTTCCTTGTATATACAGCAGCAACGTTCTGTAAAATAATCCATGTACCGGCTGTAGACCTCACTCTTCAATCCCAATTAGTAATAACACCCCCAATGTGTTACCTTATGATGCACTGAAGACAATACAAACTAGAATATTAGCACTCTCCAATCATCAGTTCTTGAGATATCTTGATGACAGACAAGCAAACACACACAAACAGCCAAACAAACAAAACAGGTGAACACATAACTTCCATCTAACTCCATTGGTGTAAGAAGGTAAGAAGGCTGCCACGATAATTGTAATATTAATTGTAATTGTAATATATCGCGATATCATCATCAATGAAACTTTGATTTGATGATATCATCTTCATTGTAAGACAACACTGATATGTCGTGAACAATTTCACAGGGATTTCAAGATTTGTAACATATTTCTCAAATTCTGTATACCTCATTTCATCTCTAAATGCAAAGAAAACTATGCAGAGCGCATACCTCCACCCTCTTGCAATTTAAATATGCCTAGAATAATTGTGGAGTTCATTTAATCCCCATACTCAAAACTGGAATATTAGCACTCTCTTGAGCGCATACCTCTGCCCCATTGAAATTCCAACATGCCTAGAATAATTGTACAGTTCATCTGAACCACATGCCCGATATAATCTACCTCAGAAATCCTAGACCCACCAAGATTCATCCCCAAGTTTTGATCTGTAATGATCATTTGCAATCTGAACACTTGAAGATTATCTTCTGACTAGATTTCCTCCAGGGCCATACCATTGTTTTCAGTTTCATTCAAGTGACGCATTGTTGTTTGAGCTCTATTCAGCCAGGATTCCCATTCAATTATTTTCCATTCATGGAAGAAACCAATTGTTTCATTTTCTTTGATTCCAAAAACACTTGATGTAAGTCTCTTTGAGTCCAAAAAATTGATTGTTTGGATCTTCATTCAGAGCGAGAAGTCACAGTTCAGCACATTTCATTGGAAAGTTTCAACTTAAGTCTTGACAACTTAAGTCTTGACAGATCTCATCCTAAAACATCCCCACCCTCAATATCTGACCTTTCCCTGTTCCAATTAGTTCAAAATTTGAATCACTTCTTCCTGAAACAGAAACAAAACCACACACCACATTTGATCACTCATAACTGTGCTGATACCGATATACAGATGGATGATATCGTGGCAGCCCTAACACAAACATCTTATAGCTTGGTATCACCATGATGTAGCCAGACTGATTATATTGTATCAATTTTTCCATCTTTTGTCTGAAGGACAAAGAGAATAATAAAATCACTCACCTTTCCATCTCAACTCTCCTAGGTAACCTGCAAAGAAAAACAAAATTTAATTTGCTGCAAACCCATACAAATTCAGGGGGGAGAATTGGGAGAATCGCTGTTCACTTCAAAATTTGAATTCTGGCACTTTATCCTTAGCTAATTAGTGGTCAATTATTAATGTTTATTAGCTAATTAGTGATCAATTAATTATTCATGTTTGGCATACACATGAATAAGAGTCATAATAGAACTTGTCTTCAAGCATCCATATCTGTTAATCCAATTAAATTTAGTACTTTGTAAATAATACACAACGCTAAACTAAAAATGATATGTTTCTTACATGTGTACCTATTCTTTTTGGTTATTTATAGTTTTATTGAAAATGTTTACTATTGTAAAACTTGGTAGCAGTACACAATGAAAAGGTTCACTGAACATGTAGGCCCCTATGGATATACTCTCCAGTGAGTATGCACATTCTTATCTGGGAACAAACTTTTCTGAAAAAGAATTTGACAAAAAGAATGTGGTCAATTTACTCTGAATCTTTCCATTCCCTCTTCACAAGTAAGCAATTCTTTCTTACGACTTTAGGTTGCAAATTCTAGGTTTGACCAGACTCGAGTTGATAAAAGTATGAGACGATATGGTGAAGGTTTTTAAATTTCTATCTGGTAGTGATGCTTTGGTAGTGAAGTTCTTGCATGTTTCAGCGAATCCTCATGTGACACATGGTAACAGTTTGAAGTTGACCAGAGAATTCTCATGGATTGATATTCAGCGTTTTAGCTTTTCCAAAAAGGGTTCTTAATAAATGGAATAGTTTGCCTGAGTGAGTATTCTATTCTCCATTTCAAAGTCTACATTTTATAAGTTCTTTACTAACTCTGGACATCTTTGATTTTCTTTTGTTTTTTTCTATATTTCTCTTTACTTGGTCTTTGATTTATTTAAATTATTTTTATTCTATAGCAACAGTAAAAGCTATTCTCCAGAATGGTAGGTCTTTGAAAGAAGAGGAAGCTACTTACAGTTCTGCTAACACTGTCAAATCATGATATGTCTTCTGAATTAAGAAATCAAGCAGCACTTCCAGAGATATACTGGCGCCCCCAGGTTGTACAACCTGCTGCTGCTGCACTGCCGCACCCATGGGTGTAACCACCATCTGTGGCTGCGGGGTCATGATTGGTGCCATTCTTAAGTTCGATAGGTATAGATAGATTGGACCAGGTCAGGTAAGGAATACCTATTAAAAAAGTAGAAAATGAAAATCAACTGGTTTCTGAGGATTGATCCAGTTTTATCATTCTTTATTTACTCTAGACTTGTTCCAGTCTGGCCACTCAGCTGGCCACTCAGCTGGCCACTCAGCTGGCCACTCAGCTGGCCACTCAGCTGGCCACTCAGCTGGCCACTCAGCTGGCCACTCAGCTGGCCACTCAGCTGGACACTCAGCTGGCCACTCAGCTGGCCACTCAGCTGGCCACTCAGCTGGCCACTCAGCTGGACACTCAGCTCGACACTTAGCTGTATACTCAGCAGGGATAAGCATCAGGCCATTGTTTGCTGTAACCCTACCTACCCAACAAAGCTGGTACCTAACTTACCCAAATAAATACAAAATAGATTGTCTAAATGGTAGTGCTTTGGTGTATAAAAGGTATGAAACATTTTGGCCAAGAAAAATAATTTCTCACTGTACCTACCCAATTTGTTATTGCTGAAGTCTGTTACAGCAAACCAGCATTTTTTTAAGGACTGCCCCAGCCTAATAGGCCCTCATGATTTGATTATGGTTTGGTTTGTTGATGTTTAACGGCACTGTGATAGTCAGAGTCAAATGTGCCAAGAGGGTGTTAAAAATGTAAGGTGAGAGAGTTTAATAAGACAGAGGTTGGGAGAGGGGATAAGAAGAGAAGAAAAAATAAAGTGCAAACTAGAACGGTTAATACCGTCATGGTTTGCATGCCCATGCAAATTGACACCCATATTATATGACCTGGCCAATTATACAAATGGCATCTCATACTAAGTCCAACATGGCAACCCATATCCCACATGGCATTCCACCCCATATCCCACATGACATTCCATCCCATCCCTTGTCCCACATGGCATTCCACCATATCTCCCACATGGCATCCCACCCCTGTCCCACATGGATCCCATCCCATGTCCCACATAGATCCCATCCCATGTCCCAAATGACATCCCACCCCATGTCCCACATAACGTCCCATCTCATGCCTTGTCCCACATGGCATTCCACCATATCTCCCACATGGCATTCCACCATACAGTATGCCTCACATGGCATTCAACCATGTACCACACATGGCATTCCACCATATGTCCTACATGGCATTCCACCCTATGACCCACATGGCATCCCACCCTATGTCCCACATGGATCTCATCCTACATGCCCCACATCAATCCAACCTTATGTACCACATGACATCCCTCCCTATGTCCCACACATGGTATCCCTCCCTGTGTCCCACTAGGCATCCCTCCCTGTGTACCACATGGCATCTCTCCCTATGTCCCCCATGGCATCCCACCTTGCCCCGCATCAGTGGCTTCCCACCTGATGTCCCACATGGCATCCCACCTTATGTCCCACATGGCATCCCACCATATGTTCCACATGGTATTCCTCCCAATGTCCCAATGACATTCTACTTTATGCCCCACATGGCATCACATCCCATGTTCCCATGGCCTCTACCCTATGTCCCACATAGCCTCCTATCCTATGTCACATATGGCATCCCGGCCTATGTCACACTCTGTGTTACTCATGGCATCCCACTCCATGTCCCACATGGCATCCTACCCCATGTCCCACATGACATCCCATAGGCTCCATTAGAAGTCTCATCCTAGCTATCATAGTCCCTGATTGAGCATACTATGTATGAAAGTGTCAGTTCATATAATAACTTATATGCAAATGACTTGTTGAAATGGGGTGGTACCCCAAGTCCCACATGACATCCCATACCATCCCATGTCCCACATGACATCCCATCCCATGGCAATCCACCCTATGCATGGCATTTAACCATATATCCTACATGGCATTCCACCCTGTTCCACATGGCATCCCACCTTATGTTCCCACATTGGATCCCACCATATGTTCTACATGGTATCCTCCCAATGTCCCAATGACATCCTACTTTATGTCCCACATGGCATCACATCCAATGTCCCCATGGCCTCCTACCCTACCATATGTCCCACATAGCCTCCTACCCTATGTCACACATGGCATCCCAGCCTATGTCACACATGGCATCTCAGCCTATGTCACACTGTGTTACTCATGGCATCCCACCCTGTCTCACATGGCATTCCACCCTGTTCCACATGGCATCCAACATCATGTCCCACATGGCATCCTACCCCATGTCCCACATGGCATCCTACCCCATGTCCCACATGACATCCCATAGGCTCCATAAGAAGTCTCAACCTAGCTATAAGTCCCTGATTGAGCATACTATATATGAGTGTCAGTTCATATAATAACTTACATGCAAATGAATTTTTGAAATGGGTTTGGACCCCAAGTCCCACATGACATCTCATACCATCCCAAGTCCCACATGACATCCCATCCCATGGCATTCCATCCTATGTCCCGCATGGCATTGCATTCCACCATATATGGCATTCCACCGTTTCACAGGGCATCCCACCCCATGTCCCATATGGCATCCCACCCCATGTCCAACATGACATCCCATACCATCCCATGTCCCACATGACATCCCATTCCATGGCATTCCACCCTATGTCCCGCATGGCATTGAAGAATTCCACCATATATGGCATTCCACCCTGTTTCACATAGCATCCCACCCCATGTCCCATATGGCATCCCACCCCATGTCCCACATGACATCCCATACCATTCCATGTCCCACATGACATCCCATCCCATGGTATTCCCCCCTATGTCCCTCATGGCATTGAAGCATTTCACCATATATGGCATTCCACCCTGTTTCACATGGCATCCCACCCCATGTCCCATATGGCATCCCACCCCATGTCCCACATGACATCCCATAGGCTCCATAAGAAGTCTCATCCTAGTTATCAGTCCCTGATTGAGCATACTATGTATGAAAGTGTTATAATTATATGCAAATGACCAGTTGAATAAGAAAAAAAAAGGCGAAGTCAAATAATTATGCCTGATATAGCCCTTGGTGTATACCACATGGTATATATCACATCATGTCCTGCATGGCCCCCATCCATGTCCCACATGGCATCCCTCCCTATGTCCATATGCTGTCACATCCTGTCACACTCCTTAACTAAGCATACTAAATATAAAAAATTGGTCACTTCATTTACTGTAGAAACTTTATGCAAATGACCACAATAATCATGCTTGATACAACCATTGGTGCCCAAATATTTTGAAGAATTTTAAAGATTTTAAATCTCCATTGCTTTGAGAGAGATGCTTGAGGATCTCTGAAGAAAATCAGAAAACTATATCATTTTACAGTTATCTTCTAAGGAAATATCAAATGTTTTGTAGACTTTTTAAGAAAACTAGTCTTCAATCTGTCTTAAGTGTCTCTGAAAAACTTTAACATTTTGTAAGGAAATTATAATCTTTCATAAGGATATCTGAAGAAACTTTTAACTTTTTCTGAGGAACTCTGAAGAAACTTTAACAGTTTTTGAGGAATTCTCAAAAAAACTATTATTTATGAGGAAATCTCAGAAAAAACTGTGGACGGCCGGACGGACGGATGGCTAGATGGACGGAATCGCTATTACATAGATTCGCATTATGCTTCGCATGCTCACCAAAAAGAATAGAAAGGTATGTTGGAGGGGGGTTGTTCTTGAAGAGGTCAGAAATAGAGGTGAAGGGGAGACGAATAATCTGGAGCTGAGGTATAAAGGATAGGTTAAGAGAATATGCTTGATGGAGAGTTCGGTATTGCAAGTGAGGCAGAGAGGTTTGGGAGAACCTGATAGGAGGTAGGAGTGGGTGAGAAATAGTGTTTTGCAGTAGTCATGTTTGTGTACTACCGGTAGTGTTGCTTTGTCACTACCGGTAATGTTGCCACTACCGGGATTCCCCTTAAGTGATACAAACATACAGTGATCACTCCCACTACATTATATCTCAGTACACTAGGCCAAATTCACATGTAAACATGAAGTAAAATACCTTGATAAACACCCTAATTAATAACACAGTACACACAGTGATCACTTGATGCACTCCCACTACATTATATCTCAGTACACTGGGCCAAATTTACATGTAAACATGAAGTAAAATACCTTGATAAACACACTAATAAATAACACAGTACATACAAAGAGCATTACAAATTCTTTTAAATGCCTAAGAAAAGCTATTTTCTATCGGAAAAAATTCCCTAACTTATACACAAATCTCCCGAACATAGGGTCCCAACCCTGCCTGCCTACGAAAGAATTGTAACAACTACTCACTGTAATTATTATAGTCACCATGCTAGTTCATAATTATTCTAAAAGTACCCCCACCATTTTATAAAAAATTTACCACAAATGATTGGAAGGTGCCATTTTAAAAGATCAATCACGTAACTTTGAATAAATGACATTACGATTCTGGACAGTAGTCACCCTTTTGGCTTATTTTTGAGGCAATTTCATTGTGAAGAAATAAAAGATAAAAATCCATTGTTCTAATTTTTATTGACATGAGGTCATTTTGAAGTATTTTAAGAGGTATTTTCATACTATGTGAATTCTTGTTTATGAACTCCGGCCTCCGTGTTATAACTGCCAGTGTGTAATGAGTGTGTTGATGCTGATATGTGAACTTAATTGTGGCATCAAAAAGCCAAAATAATATTACCCTTTTATTTGAGTGTATTGATTGTTGAATGACTGAAAGGAATGTGTAGTCTAACCTTCTATACATGACTTGTGCAGATACTGTATGTTTGTTTGTTTAATGAGGGCTTAACGGCAGCACGACAACAAGGGTCAAATTGTGCCTGAGAGGTCAGATCATTCTAGAGGTAGGAAGGAAAGGAAACAGGGGGAGAATGAGAGAAATTTAAGAAGAAAAGGTCAGAAAGCTGTGATCGAGAAGGGAGGTGCATGGTTGAAACAAAAACAAAGTAGAGAGGGGGTGGAAGAGGAGAATTAAATATGGTTGTAGAGGGAAGCATGATGAAGGAAGGAGATAATTTTATCCGGAGGATTTTTTGGAAGAGCTTAGCAATTGAGTTGTGGGGAGCGAGAGAAGCTCTGGGAAGGTTTACAGGTGGCAAGCAAGGAGAACGTGATGGATTGTGAGGGTGCAGTGGCAATTGTTGCAGAGGGGTCGGAGGGAGCCAATAAAGAGGTGGGAGTGAGTGAGGTACGAAAATGTTTTAATATGGTATCTAAAAACTCCACAAAACTTTGGTCTTTTTAAATGTTAAGTGGTTCCGATGCATTCTTTCACAGTTGGTTATTTTAAAAGTTTTATGCTAACTGGCATTGCATACCATGAAATATGTTAAATAACATATTCATAAGCCATGCCCACCATGCATATCAATAAAATAGAACCTGTTGACAACACTTGTATGATGCAAACTAATAAAACCATGTAAACGGTTGCACATTTATCAGTTTTAAGAATTTTACATAAAGCCCAACCTACATGACATCACTACCAAACCAATAGTAGACAAACATATAGACCATAGCTAAACACATATGACATGTGTGCAATGTGTTTACGTTTTTTATGGAAGCATGCATATTAGAGATAGAACCTATTGACAACATAGGCATGTACACAATAACAGACAAATAACATGCATGTATGATGCAAACGGACATATGGTTGCTATAGATTTATCACTTAGCAATATGCATATGACATTACCACCAAAAACAATAGGGCATACAAACACACAGTGATTTATACAAACACACAATAGGGTATCTTTGGCATGGAGCTTGGTTAGTTTGAAGATTTTTAGCATACTTTTAGCACCAAATTATATAGCAATACATTAAAATTGCAGTTTGGCATGCACCACTGGCATAAAAAGCAAGGTTTTCAAATTTTCTGGGTAAAACTTTGGTGGAGAAAACAAACTTTCCAGTGTAGCCTGGAGGTAGTTTTTCATCATATACCTCATTCCAGGCCTTTTACTTCCCCACTGATCTGTTTTTTTTCTTGTTGGCTGACATGCACTGATTGTTATTGTTTCTGACTTATGTCCTGACGGAGTTATTCAAGTCCTATGCAGCTACGTAATACATTTCATTCTTACTGAGTCACGATGCTCCACTATGTTTTCCAGCTTGAAACTCTTATCTTAAAATACCTGTCTTTTGCGTGTCCAGCTTTGCACTCTATGAATTTTAAACCTTCTTGTTTTCTTCAGCTAAAAAGTGTGAAAATATATTCCTTTAATACCAAAACCAGATGATTCTTGGCACACTTTCTCTGTCCATTCTTCGCACTCTACAGCGTTAAGTTTGTACTGCAGGATGTCAAAGTTCCAAAATGATAGTTATGTGACTACCCCCTGATAATAATTGCAATGGCGTTTGCAATTTCTATGCAGGGTTTATTTTAGATTTTCATCAAATCATAGAAATACAAGTAGAAGAATAATTTGAATTATGCAAAGAAATACAACTACTTATCGTTCACTTTCGATGAAAAAGCTTTAAAACAGAAAAAGGTTGAATAATTATTTGCTGATTTTATAGACGACACATAGATTATACCGCACACATAAATTTTGTCCACCCATTAGTATAATAAAGAAGCCCCAAGTACAAATGCGCAAGCGTGACACTCAACAAAAGTTTTGAAAAATGGCAAACAACAAATTATTGGTGGAAAATACCCAAATAAAATTCTTCTATTCAAAGTTGCTGATTAAAAACTGTTCCACAGCTATGCCTAACTCATAGTCATACTGGGTGAAAACCCATCACACTGTGCGGAAAGAAGTTAAGTTTATCGCATTTAGGAAAATATGGGTTGCTTTAGTGTGAGTCTAGTCGGACACACGATATCTGCAACCTACCTACACAAAACAAACGTTTCAGTGATATTATACGTGTACGTGGGTACCGCACAGTGACAGTAAAGCTGTAGGCCTAATCGCAAAACTAGTTAATGGTAGGCTACACATAATTTCGTTAATATGAACTCGGAGAGAGAACGTAAAATTGAAATGAGTGAGAGAAAAGGATTGCGAGGAAAAAGAAAAAAAATACTAACGGTAAATTCCACTGTATATACTGTTTGGTAAAACTACATTTCAATAACTCTTTCGCGCTGGACAAAATCAGAAATTGGAACTCAAAAGTCAAACAAACGACATGATAATCCTCAACATCGGCTTCGCGTAAACCCTGCAATCACGAAATCTATTTCCGGCCTGAAGCAGATCTTGCTTCCGGTTCATGTACCTCACGAAAGGCAAAGTGAGTTTAAAGGGCAGGCACTGATAAATGGTCACGGACAGCCTATAGAGGTAACATTAGTCAGCTAAATTGATTTAAATCCACTAAAAGTCTAAAAAACATGAAGAAATAACAAACAATTATCAAAAACGGATGAAATTAGCCGTTTTACAGCTTTTTCTACAAAACTGCACGGGGAAAATATGCAAATATTTGTGTTTAAGGCCTAATCGAGCTTTTCTAAAGTATGCAGTGAACGGGACATGAGTCTATCTTCTTATGTAAATTCATTGTTTTTTAACGCTCTGGCATTTCTCTTCAAAAATGGGAAGATAATTCTAATGAAGAGATTTGATCTTCACTATACCTAATCATCTTCAAGCTCAGGCTGAAGAAGGCATTTGAACATGTTCAAGGTCTGAAATTAAGAGAAGAAGTCTGAAATTAAGAGAAGAAATTTAAACAAAAACAAAAGCATTTTGAAGTGTTCAAGTTTTTCTGTTAATACGTCACGTTTTTCAATATATACCTATGAAACCTATGATGAATTCTGGATGAAAGGCTTGCTGCCTGAGGGTCTAGATCGTAGTAAATCTGAGCTTAAGAGCTCATTTGTGTCACTATCGTAATGAAGCGGAAAGCTCGCTTGCACCAATGCTTATCCAGTCTGTTTTTGAATATGTTCAGGTTATCAGCATCCATCACGACAACTGGTAGAGAGTTCCAAAGTTTACAAACACGGTTAGAAAAGAAATTGTGACGAACACTTGTGCGACAATATGGTCGTAGAATCTTTTTAGATTTTGAGCCTCTAGTTAGAGTATTATGCCTGAAAACAAAGAACTTGGTCACAGATGTTGGAGATGATCTTATATACTTCAATCATATCACTCCTGGCCCTCCTATATGTCAATGTTGGTAGGTTTAGCTTAGTAAGTCGCTTTGGATATGACAGGCGCGTAGCCAGGATTTTTTAACGGGGTCTAGACCATCAGCCCTTGGTGAAGTTTGCCCTATTGTAACTGCGCTACGTACGCACCACTATGGGTTGGCGTGTAACGTATATGGAGGAATTTTTTGAAAAACGCCCCTAGCCTTGCAGGAACTGCCCCAAAAAAATGGGAGAAAGTGACAATATTTTCTTCAATTTTAGTCAGTTTCCCCATATGAAGGTTCCTTTACCCTGTCCAATGACGAAATGATCGATTTAAGTCCCCTTGTTCTCGCATTTTTCCTTAGAAATAAAAAACAAAACTCAATAACAAAGGAAGTGATTTTTTCATCTTTCAGAAAAGTGTGCATGAAAGCCTGGGGGTATTTACCCCAAGTTTCTCCTGTAACTACGACACGCGCAGGCGCGTACTCAGGGTTTTTTTCTATCGGGGGGTAGGCCTGGACCATCGACCCATTTTCAGAGAGAAAATTAATTCCTGTTTTATAGTATATACCGCAACTTGTGTGCGGGAGATCATGAGGCCGCTAGGATGCGTCTTATGATTATAGATGTAAGAGGCAATCATGGCAATGATGTTAATATTTGGAACCTGGGGCATGAAAACAATGAAGAGTGACGTCACATACATCCACAGTCGTCAATGTTCGTGGTTATAAACATAACTGTTTCGCACAAATACCTATTTGATATACTGAAAACAAATTACAAAATGTTCCATGTTTTTCTTTGTTCCTTTATTTACAATCTGACGATTAAAACACTGTTCTAATACTCACTATGATAAAAGCATTTTATTTTAGAAATATCTGAAAGTCACACCACGGATTTTGCTAAGAGGACAAATAGACTTAAGATTAAAAAAAAAAAGACTTTCACACTGACTGTCTGGCAAATCGATGACACCACTAACTAACATACAATTTTTTTTCAAAATGAAAGTCCTCCTGAGGTTTTGAAGTAGGCCTTCTGACTTCACTTAAGAAAGAAATTAGGAAGGTTTGTCCTCTTTCATAACAAATAAAGTTTTTCCAAAGTTTTCATTAAAGTTGTTCAAACAGTTAAAATATGATTGAAAATTCCATAGAAAATAATGAGAACCCTGCATAATTATCTCTGATGTCATTCTTAATGCTCACTGGGGTGAAAAGTTTAAAAAATGTCAAAAGGCGCTGTTCCTTGAGATTTATTGTTGTAGTGACTGTAAAGGAGGATAACGTTTGTTTGAAATATACTAACTTGGCTTGGAATGGCATCAGTTTGTTATCATTTCTGTCCTCTTTTTTTTCTGTCCACAGCGTACGTTAGTAGAATATACGCGACGACTACACCAAAAGCCTACTGTCAGTCTGTATCGCGTCATACATGTTTGTGAAAAAACGTATGCGTAATGGGTTTGGATGTCGTTAGTTGTTTATGTCCAGTCTCTACATACTTCATTACTGGTGTTTAGATTAGATCTCGAGTTTGTTACTTAGGAGGGAGGGGGGGTATTCCTTCTTTTAAAGGTATTTCCGTAGTGAGCGAAAACTTTTTCTTTTCTTTTTTGCAAAGGGAGGGGGCCTAGTCCCCAGGACCCCCTCCCCCCCCCCCCTCCCTTCTGGCTACGCGCTTGGGATATGAGAGATGCGATAATGATGGAATTAATTTAGTCGCTTTCCTCTGAACGCCCTCAATAATGTCGATATGCTTTTTCAAGTGTGGAGATCAAATACAGTTTAAAAATTTAATGTGTGGCCTGACAAAGGCCTTATATAGTTGTACGAGCGATATATCATCAAGAAAGGTAAACGTTCTTCTGATAAGTCCTAATATTTTGCTTGCTTTGTTGACTTTCTCATTAAGATGTGCATCGAAGGATAGGCTAGAGTCAAATATAACACCAAGATCTTTCTCGTCTAAAGTATGGTTTAGCATAGAATAGGAAAACATTGGATGATTGTGCCTTGAGATGTCAAGGACTTTACATTTGTCTGGGTGGAACTTCAATAGCCAGTCAGAAGACCATCTACTCAAACTATCAAGATCCTCTTGAAGAATATCACGGTCATGCGCTGAATTAACACATTTATAAAGCTTGGTGTCATCCGCAAAAAGATATACAGTTGAGTTAATTATGCCAGGCAGATCATTAATATAAATAACAAAGAGTAATGGACCCAGGACGCTGCCGTGGGGTATGCCACTGGTAACTGAAACTGAATCTCATTTGCAACCATTATACAACAAATTTTTTACAACAAACGCTCATGAGGTACAGTGTCAAAAGCTTTCATAAAGTCTAGATAAATAACACACACACACACACACACACACACTCACATACATATATATATATATATATATATATATATATATATATATATATATATATATATATATATATATATATATATATATATATATATATATATATATATATATATATATATATATATATATATATATATATATATATATATATATATATATATATATATATATATATATTTATATATATATATATATATATATATATATATATATATATATATATATATATATATATATATATATATATATATATATATATATATATATATATCTATATATATATATATATATATATATATATATATATATATATATATATATATATATATATATATATATATATATATATATATATATATATATATATATATATATATATATATATATATATATATATATATATATATATATATATATATGTAATATATATATATGTATATATATATATATATATATATATATATATATATATATATATATATATATATATATATATATATATATATATATATATATATATATATATATATATATATATATATATATATATATATATATATATATATATATATATATATATATATATATATATATATATATATATATATATATATATATATATATATATATATATATATATATATATATATATATATATATATATATATATATATATATATATATATATATATATATATATATATATATATATATATATATATATATATATATATATATATATATATATATATATATATATATATATATATATATATATATATATATATATATATATATATATATATATATATATATATATATATATATATATATATATATATATATATATATATATATATGTATATATATATATATATATATATATATATATATATATATATATATATATATATATATATATATATATATATATATATATATATATATATATATATATATATATATATATATATATATATATATAGAGAGAGAGAGAGAGAGAGAGAGATATATATAGAGATATATATATATATATCCCTAAATGCTGAGTGAGCTAAGCTCAGTTTTATGTACGCCATTATCTGCAATATTTTAATTTAGGTTCATCAGTTAATTTGACTGCTTTATTTAAGAAAGGAGATCGTAAAGTTGCTGAAAATTACAGACCAGTTAGTTTAACGTGTATCATTTATAAAGTCCTTGAATCCATTATTAGAGAACATATTATTAATCACATGAAACATAATAACCTGTTTAGCAAAAAGCAATTTGGGTTTATAAGTGGCCGATCCACAGTTCTTCAGATAATACAACTTGAGTTCTTGATAAGTGGACAGAGATTCTCGATTTAGGAGGATGCGTGGACGTCATTTATTGCGATTTCTTGAACGCCTTTGACAAGGTACCACATCTCCGCCTATTTCACAAGCTGAGTATATGTATGGTATTGAGTATCAAATCACAACTTGAAGCACTACCGCAAGCAAAGAGTTTCAGTGAATGTGCAATACTCAGTTTGAAAGAATGTGATTAGTGGTATACCACAAGGATCTGTCCTAGGACCTGTATTGTATTTTAACGACCTCCCTGATGTAACACACTTGGATTCTGGTATTTACTTATTTGCAGATAATACCAAAGTATTCAGAGCTATGATTAAACCAGATGATTGTGACAAGTTGCAAGAAGACCTGTACAGTATGCAAAAGTGAGTGGTTGCTTTGCTTTCACTCAGATAAATGTAAAGTTATGAGGATTGGTAAATCTAATATCATCCAACATCTCTACAAATTACAAGAAAATGGCAATGTACTACAGTGTGTAGATTTTGAAACAGATATTGGAGTTACTATTGATAACAAACTTTCTTTCGACAAGCATATCTCAGAAAAGGTCAACAAAGCAAACGCGAAAATGGGGCTTTTACAGCGGACAATGGAGTATATGAAGACATCTTCATTTAAAATACTGTACACTGCCTTGGTTAGACCGCATCTTGAATACGCAAACCAGGTTTGGTGTCCTTATTTAGCAAAGCATATCAATCAGCTTGAGAATGTACAAGGTAGAGCTACCAAGCAGCTACCAGGAATGTCAAACTCTAACTGTTTGCAAAGGCTACAGAAAATTTATCTTCCTACCTTAGCTTACGTGTTTGTGGTGACATGATTGAACTATTTAAGATTTTAACCGGAAAATATGACCCGGAAGTGTCAAACTTCATTGAACTCAAAGGGGATTCACCGACTAGGTGACATGTGTATAAGATCTTTAAAATCCGTCCACGGCTTAACATCAGGAAATACTCTTTTGTGCACCGCTCAGTTGACTTATGAAATAGTTTTACCAAATTCAGTTGTAACATCTGAGTCAATACCCACACGCAAGACTAGACAGCCATTGGAAAAACCAGCCCTTATACTATCATTACAAAGAATGCATCCAGATTAACCCAACTAGGCAGGATAAAATACAAGCTTTGAGCTGACAGAAAGGATCCTGGGGAATCCTAATGTCAGAAGAGGATCTGTAAGTAATATATATATATATATATATATATATATATATATATATATATATATATATATATATATATATATATATATATATATATATATATATATATATATATATATATATATATATATATATATATATATATATATATATATATATATATATATATATATATATATATATATATATATATATATATATATATATATATATATATATATATAAAAATATATAAAACAAATTAAACTTTAATTACTCATAACTTGAAAACAGAGGCGAAATTTGAGACGGCACCCCCTCCTTCCCCCCTCCCCTCCTTCCTCCTTCCCCCCACTTTTTTTCTTCAGAATTTGTATCTTTTGTATGGTAATTTTTGCATCTTAGCATGATTTTTGCACTTTTTACTTTTTGCCCCCTCAACTTTCGGTGGCAAATCCTGCCCATGCTTGAAAACTACACTTGCTGTTTCCAAAATTAAAAGACTATTAACCTCACTGAATAAATACTCTTTTCTTCTTTGCAAGTTTAGTATTGTTCAAGTTTAGATGCCTATTACAACTTTTTGAAGTGTGGCAAAGTAATTAAGTAAATATTATGGCGACCGCCGACCACGTGTGAGGTGCCCAAAGCCCCCTCCCTTTCCCGACTCTTACAAATTTTTCGTCACGCGTCGGGCCAAAAAATGACCCAGTATTGAAGGAAAAAAATTGTAGGAAAATTCAAATGGTATTAATATGGTTATACCTGTATGTTTTTGTTTTCTTCATGGCCGTTCAACTCCCCTCCCCCCTCCCTTCCCAAGATTTTAGTCGGGCAGAGATGTAAAATCATCGGATGTACTCAGGCTGCATCAGAGTACTTAAGTCATACCCGACTCAGCCTTCCGACACAGGGGCGTAGGAAGGGTCACCTCTCAGGAAGGGGGAGGCTAATGACAAATGTAAAAATTGCACTGGTAACTTAAGTTTCAATCAAAAGTTGCTGCAAATCGGGAAATCTCTTTCAATACTCTTGATTTACTTTTTTCTATTTCTGGAAGAAGAAAAAATATTTTTGGAAAATTTCCATTATTTTAGGAACATTTCTTTCATATTCGTGAATTTTGACCAGTTTTGGGAAATTTTGGCCAATTTTCGGGAAAATTTGGTCAATTTTCGTAAAATTTAACCAATATATCCTGTCATCATTTTTACCACATTTTTCAATTTTATTTCAATAACATTCCAATTACACCTCCCAAGTGGGAAGAAAGCATGCAATCGAGAAGGTAAATTCATTATTTCTACCACATTTTTCAATTTATATTAATAATATCACAATTTCACCTTCCAATCGGAAGAAAGCATGCAACCGAGAAAGTAAAATCCTCTCAGCGTCAGGGAAAATTGTCCCCCCTGCCCCCGCTTCCTACGCCTCTACTTCCGACCACTGACTCGGCATGATGCTGACAACATCATATTGCACTTAGTCGGGCAGAGATGTCAAATGTCGGATGTACTGTTTGAATCAGAGATACATCTCGATCATGACCAAGTCGTCTGGGTATCGGGTCCGAGGAAACTGGTACGTATATATGAAAGATGCCCGCCCACACACCTTTAAAATTCAGAGCCCCCATTTTTGAGCATCAAAAACTAGAAATCTTCATCATTTTTCCTAGACCCTATATCCAGATATCGATGAGTCCATAAACCCAACAATTTTCCCCTAATTTTTCTATTTTCAGGGAAAATGTATCCTCTTCCCGTTTAGAAATGGTAATCCCAAATGCTGAATAGATTTGAGCAAGTTAGAATTTAAAATAATTTGCATAATTAATTAAATTTTTCAAACTTTATTTGTCAGTTTGTGTTGATTTTCAGCCAATTTGGGGCATCAAAGACAAAAAATCTTTAGAACTAATTCTTGGGGCTTTACCCATTGGACCCCTTCAAGGTGTTGATTTTAAGCCACATTGGGACAAAAAAAAAAAACATCTTCAGACCAAAGTTTCACACATGAACGCCTGCACATTCTAACAATTTTTAGGAGAAATTTTTCCTCATGTCTATTTAGAAATGGTAACCCTATAATGCTTATCTGAGTAGCTTTTAGAATGAGAATTAAAATTGTCTTTTATTATCACTTAAATTGTTAGAACATTGTCAGCTTAATTTGATATTCAGTCAAATTTGGCATGCATGTTGAGGAATCAAAGACAATAAATCTTTAGATCTTTCGCCCCCTCCCACACTCACTGGACCCTTCCATTGAGCCCTCCTCCAATACTGGATCCCTACCCTTGCTTTGCCAAAGGACCCCACGAACATTCAGTTACATTGTTGTATCTTTGTGTTGACTTTAAAGAACCTTGGCAAGAACAAATTTACTGCATGATAACTCCATTGGCGGCAATGGGGTTTTTGCCCCCAAAGAATTTTGCTTGTTTATCCAAAGAAGGGTCAAATCTATAGAGACTTTATGAAAAATGTATAAATGTGTGGCCACGTGGGGGCAGGGGCGTAACTAGACTTCGAGTACAGGGGTTTAAGAAAAACATTGTCCGACGAAAATTTGGGCACATGCCAACTTATCTATAAATGATACATCTACAATCACACAATTGGGAACAGACCCGCACCCCAGGCCTCCCCCACACAACCAATGACATTGCTAGATATTTTAGGCTTGGGTCAAAATGTTCAAGTATACCAAACACGGAACTGCGAAACGGGGTCCAGGGGGCAAAGCCCCATAAGCTCTAAAATTTCTTGTTTTTGTTGCCCCAAAATGGCTGAAAATCAACATCGAAAGTTAATGAAAAGAAGACAATTTAAAATTCTCAAGGTTGAAATCTAGGTTATCTGAAAATTGAAAAGCAATTGGGCAAAATTGTGCTGTCTGAAGATTTCTTGAATATCTTTGATGCCTCAAAATGGCTTTATATCAACACAAAGTTCCAAAATTAAATAAAGAATTGTAGGGTTCTGGGGCAAACAAGACAGGGTTCGGAGGGCCTATTGGATGGGGTCCAGGAGCGAAGCCCCAGGACAGCCGGAAGCTCTGAAGATTTCTTGTATTTGATGCCCTAAAATGGCTAAAAATCAACACAAACTGACGAAGTTCGGAGAATATAAGTGATGATAAGAAGACAATTTTGAATTCTCATGCTAAAATTGCTTGTCGGTCAACTCGCCTCAAAACCAACTCGCCCTAAACCAACTCGCCCCAAAACCAACTCGCCTCAAACCAACTCGCCCCAAAATTAACTCGCCCCCAAAGGCAACTCGCCCAAACCAACTCGCCCAAAGCTAACTCACCCCATTACCAACTCGCCCCAAGTTACATCGACTTATTTCCAGTGTGGTCCCAATGATGAATTTTGCCCGGATGGAATACATAGAGCAATAGGTTGAAAAGGTAGTAACTGCGTATCACACAAAATTGGTTATTTCGACGACAATAGGTTGCAGAAGTTTGTTTAAAAATTGTAGTGTTTACAGTATTGTTTCGGGGTAGCTGTAGGTTACGATAATAGGTTTATGTGTTTATTTACATACACTTTCCGTCTTATCGCATGGGCTGAAGACGGCCGGGGGGGGGGAGGGGGGTAAGAACCCCAGTACATTGTTTTTTCCGAGGGCCTCAAATGTTCTTGTTTCTAAGCATATTATACATGAATGATAAAATGAGACTATAATTTCAAACATCATTAACAATTTAATGAATGATGTAAAAATGAAACCATCGAGCTACAAAATTGACAAATTATGACAAAAATTGAAATTTGTTACAAATAATCATCTGAACAAAAAATAATAATACACTGTACACTGTACACTTCTGACACCCTGAAATCTACCCAGATATGCCTAAGCCATTTCTAAACGGGCAGAGGATAAATTTTCCTGAAAATTGAGAAAATGCAGGAAAAATTGTGCATGTTCATTGGTGAAGCCTTGGTCTGAAGATTTATTGTTTTTGATGCGCCAATGCGGCAGTAAATTTGGTCCTTTAGTATTGTAATCTTAATTCTGATCCAAATAGCAGGTCCCTGATTGCATGTAATTCATTGATTCAGTTCACTGGGGATACAAACGTTGTTGAAGGTATATGAACATGTAAATTTTAAATTCTATTAACACCTATGAATATAAAATTTGATATGAAAAATGACTACAGAGGGACAGACTGTAGCAAACGGACGGATCGTGCGCCCCCCCCTCCCAACGTACAAGCACCATTATAAATTTTGATAAACTTATCGAACATTTTGTGTTCCTTTTTTCCTACATTTTGAGAATATGTTACCTTTTTATTACTTTTCTAAAGTTTTATGTTCAGAATTCGGATGGACGGTCCTGATAATCCGGAAAAAGTCTAGCTATGCCAAAGATGGGATCATGGGAAAGCCCGGGGGAACAAATTTGTTGGCTTATCATTTAATGTCGGACGGGATGTCGGAACAATACAGGCTACTGAATCTGAATCTGAATCGGTTAAGTCGGCAAAAATCCTTCAAGAGGACATGAACCGCCAACCACTGTTACCGGTCTTGGCAGTTAAACAAACATTGTCAAAATAAATCATAACAAAATTACAGTTTAAAAATCCAAAGTTTCTATTTATTCGATAGAATTGTTTTGCGTACATTTTTCCTGTGCTTAGATTACTTTTTCATGTACTCAGGATGCAGACTTCCTAAAGTTCCCGGATGGTAAACAGAGAATTTGATCAAAAAAATGGCGACCGAGAGGGAAAACAAAAGTTACAGCGCTTTAGTTGAACAATTTTCTGCGGTTACAGGTATGCTTGTCATTCTGCTTACAGAAACTTGAAGAATTTTTCTTTATTTTATCATTCTTTTGGACTCGATATGCTAAAACTTGATGTGAAAGTCAATTGTTTTGAATACGGAATGTGAAAGAATTGTTTTGTGTTGTACAAGATTTGTAACTTAGTAGTTTCGCGAAATATTGTCTATAATTTACTAAGAAATGAGAAGGGATTTGGGAAGGCTAACCTTTCTGTATTAAATGATATTTTTTGTGACCAGGACCAAAACCTTTCACATGATGATAATGATATTTCACCCATTAATCTTAAATCAACTTTATATTCAGACGTAAGTAATTTGTTTTTCCATGCTACATATAAATACTCGTAGTTTAGTAGGGAATTTTGATGCCATAAATGAATTTTTGATTTTTCTTTATGTAATTTTACTTAACAATTACAGAAACCTGGCTTCATACTGATTCAAAGCTTTGCTCAATTCAAATTCCAAATTATACCTTCATTCACAGGGACAGGGGTGTTAAAACGAGGTGGGGGAGTTTGATTTTATATTAAAAATTAGTACCATTTCTGATTTGTAATTAGAAGTGATCTTTTATCAAACACTCTTTTTTCTTAATCCATGTTTGTTGAGGTTAAGCTCAATAATAAAACTCTTAGCAGTCATTTATCAACCTGATGTCCCAATATCTACTTATCTGGTATTTTGTATAACATAAAAAACGAAAAGAAAACTTGCTATCTTACCGGTGATTTCAATATTAATCTTTTGAAGCATGACCATTTGCCTCATATTTCACATTTTCTTGATTTAATGTATTCTCATTCTTATTTACCATTAATATCAAAACCAACAAGGGTTACATTTTCATCATCACTCAATGATAATATTTTTATAATGATTCTACTGGCATTCTTTTTCCGACATAAGTGACTACTTACCAATCTTTTGTTATAGGGATTTTGGTTCTAGTTTATCTGTCATTAACACAAATAATCTTGTTTACCATAGGAGAGATACTAAAGCTAAAGCTCTACACAATGTCAAACTGAACTTTCTTCTTTTGACTGTGGACCTCTACTTTATGAAACTGATGCAGATGTTGCATATCATTTATTTGTTGATAATGTTCACCATATTATATCTAAGCATTGTATTGTTAAAGAATTTCAGGTTAATTCTCAAAAGTTCCAATTTCCATGGATAACACAAGGTATTTTAAGATCTACAGTATATACAAAAAGAATCAGCTTTATGAGAAATATCTTTCTCATTCCTCTATTAATAATAAGTGCAAGTTCACACAATATAAAGATAAGCTGACTAACATTATCAGATTGGCTGAAAATATTCATTTTGAAAATGTTTTGATGACAATAAAACCAACCAAAAGAAAACTTGGGATATCATTAATAAAATTCTTGGTCGTACTTTTGCCAAAACTCCTATTGATGAAAGTAAAGATAATGACAATTATATAACCGGATAAACATGTAATGGCTGACACATTTAATGATTATTTTGTTAATATACAGTAGGTACCAATCTTGCTAGTACAATCCCCACATGTAATTCAAATTTTCGTGATTTTCTTCCTGATGCAATCCCAACATCTTTGTTTCTATCACCAACTAACTGCTCAAAAATTATTGGCTTAATTATGAATATGAAAAAAGGTGCTTGTGGTATTGATAATATTTCTGTTAATTTTCATCAAGATAATCGTTTTGCTTTTATGTTTATCTTTAATTGATCAATTTTCACTCGTGTTGTACCACTTCATTTTAAAGAAGGTAAAGTAACTCCGATATTCAAAGGTGGTGATTGTTTATGTGTTTCTAATTATAGACCCATTTCAATACTTTCATCTTTATCTAAAATTCTAGAACGTATTATTTACAATCGTACTACTAATTTCCTTGATAAAAATAAGACACTTAGCAACAGACAGTTTGGTTTTCGTAAAGGCCGCTCTACTGCTATGGCAGCTTTAGATGTCACTCAATATATTATAAATGGTTTTATTAATAAGGAGTATTCATTAGGTGTATTTTGGACTAATTGAAAGCTATTGACACTGTCAATCATCACATTCTTTTTGCTAAATTGTATCATCGCGGTATTAAAGGAGTGGCCTACAATTGGTTTGTAAGTTACCTATCAAACAAACATCATCTTGTATCCATTGATAACACTTATTATTCATCTTATCGTAATTTAAATTGTAGTGTGCCCAGGAGTCAATCCTTGGGCCTTTGTTATTCTTGCTGTATGTAAATGATATTACCTATTCTTCACATGTTTTATACATCAAACTTTTTGCTGATGATACTAGTATTTTGTATAAGCACAACAATTTTGATAATGTCATTTCAGTCATCAATTCTGAATTTAAAAATCTTGCCAATTGGTTTAAGGTTAATAATTTATCTTTAAAAACTCATTTCATGGTTTTTCATCCCCATCATAAGAATATAAATAATATGGATATATCCCCAAATCAAACTTTTGATTAAAATTTTTAGGTTTTCTCACCCTATTAAAATGGTCTTCTCAAGATTAAGACATCTATTTCTAAAATAATTGGGGTTTTTCTAGCAAATTAAAGAGTTTGTACCTAGTTACATCCTAATTTTGTTATATAATACTCGTTTTCTTCCTCATTTAAGCTATTGCAATATAGTATGGGGTAATGCTCACCCTTCTTATCTACATCAATTATTCATACTTCAGAAAAAGGCTGTTTGTATTATCACCCAATCAAGGTTTTGAGCACATACTGTGCATGCCCTCTTTACCAGATTATGTTTTCTTAATATTTGTGATATCCACAGACACCAATGCACTGTATTTATTTTTAAATTTGTTAAACAACAATTACCAGATATTTTCAAGGATTACTTTTCTTTTACTCATGATATACATTCCCTTAATACCAGGTTCTCCCACCACTTATTTTCTCTTCTCATAAATTCTGACCTTTTCAAACGCTCCATTGTATCTAATGGTATTAAGTTCTGAAATCAAATATGTGATTCTATAAAACAAAAACATAAAAACTATACAATTATTTTCTGATGAGTTAAAAAAGACACTTATATCTAAATATGACCAACTCTTGTTTACCTTCATGTATTTTCATCTCCACTTACATGTAGTTTATGATTATATTTGACATCTTATCTATTTTTATCCAACCACTTTATCACTTTTCCCCTAGGCTTCTTTATGTGACCGGGTGGGGGAGGGAAAGGTGGGGGTTCCTCTTTTCCTTCTATTTTCACTTTTTCTATACATTTCCTATGTAATTGATTATTTAATTTAAGTTACAGTGGGCTTCTTGTAAAAGCTCTGGCTTCTAAAGCCCTTCCACCATTTTCTCATAAATAATTGTGTTTTCATTATAAATATTGTAATATATGCATGAAAATGGAAAATAAATCAATCAAATCAAATCACAAATATTTACACAAACATTACAGGTCATAAACTTAAATTCGCAAATGTTTATTTTCATACGACGGTTGTTACCTAATTTTACTATTCTATTGGACAAGTATCTGATAGAAAAATATTGCTCATTTTATTTTAAAATATGACATGATCGTTAGCCTATACAGGCTATAGCATAGCAAACCGGCTATAGCATAGCAATATGGGTCATACAAGAACATGTTCGAGCATGCCGGAAGACGCAAAAACACCTCAGGTCTACAAAAAACATGCCACAGGAAAACAACTTGAAAATGAAGACATGCAGTATTAACAAATATAGGTCCACTTCTTTATTTTGATGCTGTAATTTGAATGAATAAAACAATAAAACGTTACTCGGTGCGTGTTTGTTATTTAAATGCTTTATTGATTCATTTTTTATGTTATTAAATGGCCATCCATGTGCTTACTATCTATCAAATAATCAGACTAGGCCCTATATGATTGTGTCTATACATGGTTGAGAGGCACATGAGTGCAAAGCCAAATGGAAGAAAAAAACAAATTTTCTGAGCAAAAGCCATGGAAACAAGGCATTTCACATGTTTTGGCATTAATTCTACCTAAATCATGTCGTTTCTATGATCTATTTATATCCCACTATTCTTGAAATTTATCTTGATATCACTCCAATTTATCTTCATCTGTAAAATTCATGATGCGTTTGGAATTTTCATTTTCTAAAATTTTTTAATAACATGTAGTTTGAATTTAAATTTAAACCATCACTTTTATCCTTATTTCCGACCATGGAATGGTGGAAGATCCAACATTTCCTTTAAGTGTAGAAAAATTACATATTTTAAAATTAAAGTTTTGAGATGTTTTTTGTACAAGTTATTCAATTTTTTGCTTCAATGATGTTTCTTAATCTTCCGACAAAGATTCTATTTTCTATTTTTCTACATTAGGTGTGTAATACTGTTGGTAGTGCGAGCTTGGCTATATATTGTGACAGTTGCACACCCAAGTGTAGAAAAATTATATATTTTCAAAATCGAAAGTTTTGAGGGTTTTTTTTGTACAAGTTATTTTATTTTGTGCTTCAATAATTTTTTTAATCTTCCAACAGCTTAGTTCTTCTAGAAAAATCCTCGGATAAAATTATCTCCTTCCTTCATCATGGTTCCCTCTACAACCATATTTAATTTTCCTCTTCCTCCCCCTCTCTACTTTGTTTTTGTTTCACCCATGCACCTCCTCTCTCGATCACAGCTTTCTGACTTTTTGTTTTTGAATTTCTCTCATTCTTCCCCTGTTTCCTTTCCTTCCTACCTCTAGAATGATCTGACCTCTCAGGCACAATTTGACCCTCATTGTTGTGGTGCTGTTAAGCCCTCATCAAACAAACAAACCAACAAGTTGTACACCAAAGTTTAGAAGAAAAAATATTGTTAATCTTATGTATGTGATGAATGTTTATTTATTGAAATTGTTGAAAAAAGTGTAAATACTAATTTGTTGCTGGAGAATAAAGAAGTTACATTGCTATTTTCAGCATTAAGATAAAAAAAATGACCCCACTGTCGTGGTGCCATTAAGCCATCATCAAAAAACAAATGGAAAATGAAATGGTGAAGAGTTGCAAGCCTATCATGAAAGTGAAACACACTGTCTTTGATTTTTTTTTTTAATAAATAAGATTAATTAAGATAGAAGAATAGAGGTATATTAGCATATCATGGGCAAGGAGCTTTGGCGATAGGTTTGCTCCGGGCGTGTTTATTGTAACCCCAGGCGTGTTTTTGTCTTCTGGGTGTGCTCGGGCATGTTTTAGTAGGACCTATAGTAATACATAAACTCCCTTTAGTACAATGATGACAATAGAACAAGAAAATTAACACTGATGTCCTCAACTTTTACTGAGTGTAAACATACAAACATAAACCTGAGAAACTTAATTCAAAGGCTTCAGGTGAATTTTCCAACTTTTTTGAATTGAAAACAGTGCAAAAAGGGAAAATTTCTATCAAAGAAATGCATTTTTTGCATTAGATGATAGCACTTCAATTTGGACGGACATTTACAACTTGATAAACAGACACAGCTATAAAAATTCATGCTAGGTTTTACTCGCAGTAAGATGCAACATGTCGACGACAACGATGAGTGAACACAACTGCAATGAGGGTCATTGCCTGCGTATTCGGTTATAATAGTAACAATGCTATCAAGAAACGCTTAACGACCCGGACGAGAACACAGGTACGACATACGGACAGACATAACATCGACAACTGAGTCAATGTCCACGGCCTTTGATAACCAGTTGTGGTGCACTGGCATGTCTACCCAACCCAGGCTTGAACCCAGGACCTCGTGGTCTGTAGACATGTATGATAAGCGCTACACCACAGTTGGTAGACAAATGTGTTGTTGTGCATAGTTTATATTGTTTGTTCAAATTTGATTAAGTAAACTATTAACCTCAACGGTAGTATACACAGGATGGCATGTTTGTAGCGATAGGAATGTTACTTGAATACAAAGCTAGGTGAGAGTCTGGAGGTACAAATGGCGGTTCAAAGTTCAGCTCTGAGTATTGCTGTCACTAACTGTACTGTATATAGGCTGGAGCACTTTATTACATAGGTACTGAGTATAACTGTCACTGACTACTGTGTATAGGCTAGAGCAGTTTATTACATAGGAAACTCTCATAACATGACTCACGGTGGGTTTCTACGCTTACTAAACATGCGATTCAAAAAATGCATCAAAATGTGTCAATCATTTCTTTACGCAACTATACTCTCTCTCTCTGCCTTGGTTGGAAATAACATTTCGTGCACATGTCATTTTTGGTTCGCATGCGAAGCATTTATTGGAACCTATGTAATGGCGATTCCGGCCGTCCGGCCGTCCACAGATTTGTCCTGAGATTTTCTCAGAAATGTTAAAGTTTTTTGAGAATTTCTCAGAATTTCCTTATAAAAGGTTTTTCAGAGGTACTTATGCTAGGATTAAAGACCAGTTTCTTAAAAAGTCTACAATACTTTTGATATTTTCTTAGAAGATAACTGTAAAATGATATAATTTTCCAATATTTTCAGAGATCCTCAAGTCTCTCGTAGCACTTGAGATTTGAAATCCTTAAGATTCTTCAAAATATTTGGGCACCAAACAGTTATATCAGGCATGATTTTTTAAATTCCACCTTTATTATTGTGCTCATTTGCATAAAGTTACTACAGTATATGACCTGACCAGACTTTTTTATTTAGCATGCTTAGTCAGGGAGTGTGACAAAATGTGATTGCATATAAACATAGGGAGGGATGCCATGTGGGACATGGATGGGGGCCATGAGGGACATATGATATAATATTTACCATGTTGTATACACCAAGGGCTATATCAGGCATAATTATTTGACTCCACCTTTTTTCTTATTCAACAACTCATTTGCATATAAGTTGTTATATGAACTGACACTTTAATACATAGTATGCTCAATCAGGGACTGTGATAGCTAGGATGAGACTTCTTATGGAGCTTATGGGACGTCATGTGAGACATAGGGTGGGATGATATGTGGAATGCCATGTGGGACATGGGGTGGGATACCATATGGGACATGGGGTGGGATGCCATGTGGAACAGTGTGGAATACCACGTAGGGTATGTGGTGGAATGCCATGCAGGACATAGGGTGGATTGCCATGGGATGGAATGTCATGTGGGACATGGGATGTCATGGGGACATGGCGTCCCACCCCATTTCAACAAGTCATTTGCATATAAGTTATTATATGAACTGACACTTTCATACATAGTATGCTCAATCAGTGACTGTGATAGCTAGGATGAGATTTCTTATGGAGCCTATGGGATGTCATGTGGGACATGGGGTGGGATGCCATGTGGGACATGGTGGGATGCCATGTAACATGGTAGAATGCCATGTGGAACATGTGTGGTGGGATGCCACTAGTAACACAGAGTGTGACATAGGTTGTGATGCCATGTGTGACATAAGGTAGGATGCCATGTGTGACATAAAGTAGGATGCCATGTGTGACATAGGGTAGGAGGCTATGTTTGACATAGGGTGGGAGGCCATGGGAACATGGGATGTGATGCCATGTGGTACCTAAAGTAGGATGTCATTAGGACATTGGGAGAGATACCATGTGGAACATATGGTGGGATGCCATGTGGGACATCAGGTGGGAAGCCACTGATGCAGGACACAGGAAGGGATGCCATGTGGGACATAGGGAGGGATGTCATGTGGTACATATGGTTGGATTAATGTGGGACACACATGTAGGATGGGATCCATGTGGTTCATAGCATGGGATGCCATGTGGGACATGGTGGAATGCCATGTGAGACATATGGTGGAATATGCCATGTGAGACACTGTGTGGTGGAATGCCATGTGGGAGATATGGTGGAATGCTTAGTGGGACATATGATGGAATGCCATATGGGACATGGGATGTTATATGGGACATAAAGTGGGATGATGCCATGTGGGAGATATAATGGAATGCCATGTGGGACATGGGGTGGGATGCCATGTGGGAGATATGGTGGAATGCCATGTGGGACATGGGATGGGATGCTATGTGGGACATAGGGTGGGATGCCATGTGGGTCATAGGATGGGATGGCCTGTGGGACATATGATGGAATACCATGTGGGACATGGGATGTCATGTGGGACATGGGGTGGGATGCCATGTAGGAGATATGGTGGAATGCCATGT
The DNA here is from genome assembly GCA_020152595.1 of Chiridota heheva. NCBI lineage: Eukaryota > Metazoa > Echinodermata > Holothuroidea > Apodida > Chiridotidae > Chiridota > Chiridota heheva. Next base: position 774,903 of record JAIGNY010001477.1, on the reverse strand, counting down.
GGGACATGGGATGGGATGTCGTGTGGGATATGGGGTAGGATACCATGTGGGGATATCATGTGGGACATGGAGTGGGATGCCATGTGGGACATGGGGTGGGATACCATGTAGGACATGGAGTGGGATGCCATGTGGGACATGGGTGGGATGCCATGTGGGACATGGGGTGGGATGCCATGTGGGACATGGGGTGGGATGCCATGTGGGACATAGGATGCCATGTGGGACTTAAGTGTGAGATGCAATTTTTTAATTGGCCTGATCATATAATATGGGTGTCAATTTGCATGGGCATGCGAACCATGAAGGTGCTTGTCAAAAATTTGATTAAAACGTTTGGACTAAATATTTTTGATAGTAATGTAGTATAGTAATAAGTAAAATGTGTAAAAAAACAAATAACAATTTCAGTGTGTTAATTTTCAAAATCTTAACATATAAAATTCTTCATATCGAAAATCAATTTGCACAGGATTTTTGCACAAGTTTTTGTGAAGCAAAAAATGTTGAAGCCAATTGACTTCGCTTAGGTGTGTAGATTCATTATGTATTACAATATTTCATACACTAAATCAGAGATTCAGAGAGGCGCTTTGAGTTGGAGTATGAAGAATCATACTAGACAGCATAAGCAGGATTTTGAGGGGGGATGGGGCACTTGCCCACTCCCCACTTGTTTCAAAATGTGTATCTTTTGTATTGTAATATTTTACATCTTAGCGCAATTTTGTGGTTTCCCCCCGCCCACACTTTAGACTTTGCCCTCCCTCTCCCTCCCACTTTCGGTAGGCAAATCCTGCTCATGCTAGACAGTACCATGAAAATTGACTATAGTATGGTAATGTTTCCCAGTTTGCTGATCTGTATTGAGCCCCACCAGACATATTACTCATTGTCTTTAGAACTATTAAACAGGGAACTTTCATTGAAAATCTCCTGGAGTTCCCTGTTTTAGAGACAGCTCTCTGGAGTTCCATGTTTTTAAAGACAGCTCTTCCTTTTCTTTACATTGTCAACAAAACATGATGAAGATGAAATAGCAACAATTTTTTTTTTTAGAATGAAGTATTTGCGGTAGTGGCTACTGAAATCTATCGACTTCCCTTTTTCTAAATTTTGCATTAAGATAGTCTAACACTTGTTATATTTGCTCTCATCCTACGATTGTTTTTCTGTCCTTTTGAAGGTGCTTCAAAAGAAGTTGGGCTGAAGCTTCTGGAAGTCTGCAATGGCAACCTGGAGCTGGCAGTCACCATGCAGCTTGAGGGAACAGTCGATGCAAGTGGACTTCAGAACATAGGATCAACAAATGACAGACCTGGTCCAAGCTCAGCAAGTGGAACTGGGAATATGGCATCTACTTCTGGAGAGTGAGTCAATAGCTAGTTTAAAAATTTAGTTTTCTTAGGTGGTTTGGTATATCTCCAAATATTTTAAAATAGCAAACCGTTAGCTTGACCCAGAAAGGGCCAGGGTGTCACTGACCATGGGGGGCATTTATAAGGCACCAAGGGCACTTTGAGGGCAGGTTTGAGGACACTTGATAATGTATATAAGGAAGAAATCAATACAACAAGTAGTATCTCTGCATATTTCTATATTGGGAGACTGTAATCAGCATGAAAAGAAGGCAAATTAGTTATCAAAAGTATGTTTTTGTGAAGAAAATGTAGAGTGCTTAGTGAAAAGGGGCAGGGTGGAGGAAATGGGGGCAGGGTGGAGGAAATGGGGCAGGATTGAGGAAATGGGGGCAGGATTGAGGAAATGGGGGCAGGGTGGAGGAAATGGGGGGGCAGGGTGGAGGAAATGAGGGGCAGGGTGGAGGAAATGAGGGGCAGGGTGGAGGAAATGAGGGGCAGGGTGGAGGAAATGAGGGGCAGGGTGGAGGAAATGAGGGGCATGGTGGAGGAAATGAGGGGCAGGATGGAGCACCTCTCTGAAAAAGCAGCACCAGGGGCCTGAACAGGGTTTAAACCTGTTTCTTGAATTTCTGGAAAGTCATGAAATATGACTTTTAATTTCCAGATCTAGAGAGTCATGGAAATATTTTTAAAATATGAAGTACGATTCTGGAAAAATCTTGGGATTTCCAAAAGTGTGTCACACTAGCTAGAATGTCTTAAATTCTAGTTTTGTCTTCCATCTCATAAGGGTAAATGTGATGGTTTTCACTTATACAAACTCATCAAAAGTTCTGGAGAATGATTCCTGAAATTTGGTGTTAGGTCTGTATAAAAGACCAAGTTGTGAAAGCTTTGAATTTGAGTCTCTTTAAACTAGACTCTTGCCTTTATGTGTATCAGATGTTTTAGCACTTTCTATACCTCTCTGTTCTGACGATGATTTCATGCCTTCAATATATATCAGATATATTTCACAGGGCTCCTGACTCCCAAGGGCAATATGAATGCAGTTCCTTTTTGTTTTTATTTAAATAGTGAAATTTGCAAAACGAAAAACTCATCAAAGTGGGTTTGAAGTGATCTGCTCTCCATCTTCTTTTCCATCTCTTATCTGTCCCTCCCCTGCCCCTCTCTGCCTTACTTGCAACATTGATCTCTCCATCAAGCATATTTTCTTAACCTGTCCCCTATACCAGAACTCCAGATCTTTTCTCTCCTCAATCTCGGACCTTTTCAAAAACAATTCTTCCTCAATCATCATCAGTTTCCTCTGCAACAACAGCCTCTTCCACCATATATAATGTCCTCCCCTCCTCCTTTTCTACACCTAACCTTACACACCCTTTTCTTTTCACCTAAATTTTTTCCCACATTCAGCCTTTCCCCTTTATCTCCCTTACAAACTATCATCTATCTCCTCACTATCCTAACTCTTACGCCATTATTTATTACACCCCTCTTGGCACATTTTACTTTGACTGTCGTGGTACCGTTAAACATCAACATACCAAACCAAACCATCTTCTTTAACGTTTTAGGCTAATTTGTTCAAATGCATGATATCATAAGTTGAATAGCTCTTTATTTTCTTACGTTAATCTGCTGTTTTAATCTGCCACAATAGTGTGAAGGAAGGCAGCTGGCTCTTGACCAAGACAGAGTTGGTAATAATTATAAAATTTTCCACGGTTCTGAATAAAGGTGTCGAAAATCTTCCCATAAAAATTTGCGTCAGAAAATATATCAATGTAGTAAATATATCTTTATATGCGTTCCTCTTCCGCAATTTTATGTACTATTTATAGCACAATTACATAGGGGGCACTTCTAGTGCACATATTTACATAGCTGTTGCTTACTCAAGAAATCTTTAGAAAAAAGCAAATTCTTTCTGCGAATTCCCTTTTTTTTCCGGCGGTTGTAATCGCAGCAACCGTAGATTTTTTCAGGTCTAAACTGAGGTGATTATAACTTCCTTCTTTGTCATTTAAAACCACTGAATGTGAAGAGCAACACTGTTTATAATCATGCAAATAACCATGGACTGACTGGTCTTGTGAACAATAATGAAGAGTGCTTAATGAAAAGGGGCAGGGTGGAGGCAATGAGGGGCAGGGTGGAGGCAATGAGGGGCAGGATGCAGCATCCCTCTGAAAAAGGGAAGCTAAGGGCCTGTGCTTCGACTCTGCCACAGTTGTCCAATGAGATGACAAATCTGGAAACGCAAAATTTCTCAAATTTTCTCCTCATAGCTCAGTTCTCTCTTGTTAGGTAATCATTTACAAATTTTAAACCAATAAAACTTTTATGTGGATTTTTTTTGTCTTATAGGGACGATGTTCGTGCGCCCATTCCAGCAAAGTTTGACATCCTGGTAGAAGACTCACCACCGTATGGTAAATGTTCTTTTGTTTTACTTTAACCCCTTGTGTGTGGAGGTTATTTTGACCAAAAAAGATGTTCGTGCACCCATCCCAGCAAAGTTTGACATCCTGGTAGAAGACTCACCACTGTATGGTAAATGTTCTTTTCTTTTACTTTAACCCCTTGTGTGTGTGTGGGTTATTTTAACTAAAAAATGTCACTCTTTAGTTTAAAGGGTAATTTGCAGGTGACATGCCCTCCTGTATACCAACTGTCATTTTAAGTAGGGTAATCATAAAGATTGCTACAAACCCGACCATCCATCGACATATTTTCAGCTTGGTGAAAATACTGTACTAACTCAATTGCTCAATTAACCTCTGTTGGACCGGGACCGGGCATGTTCGTCACTGACATAAAAGTCCAATATGGACCTCCGTGGCAATGCGGTAAAGCTTCAGCTTTCCAATCTAGCATCCCGGTTTAATTCCCGGTGGGTCTACAAGCAGTGCTCCACAACTGCTTAATAAAACGGCCGTGGGCATCTTGACATAAATGCTCCAATGGACTCGGAGGTCTGTTGAGACGTTATTGGTAAACCAACCAATAGAGGGATTTTATCGCGTGACTCTCAACTCAACTGGACTCCATTTGCAGGGCGGCGTTGTTGTTGCATATTATGCGTCTTTACGTGGCTGTCACATCACATGTACAGCAAACATACTACATACTAACCTACCAGTACCACTTCAGCAAATTTTACTTATTGCATTTTTTTTCATTGCTTCTGATTTCACTTCATACTTTCCTTAAGTTTTAAATTTTCACCAGGTATACAATAACGTTAACGCCAGCTGTTTGTTCGCTACACTGGGACAAAGCCTATATACCTGATATAAAGTGCTCGCTGCAAAGCCTAGTGCGAACCGTAGCTTGAAGCCATCGGGTCGTACAGAGCAGATGGAAATCGAGAAATTTTCTTTTTATTCCCCCCACACACATCTATTAGTGCAACCAACGGCACCGCAGGATTCCGGCATAATTACCTTACAAAAATAATCTTATATAACAACATGCAAGCGTATGTAAGTCTAATTAAGTGTACAGTCGATGACAGTGGTATTGCCCAACAAAATGGCGATGTAAAAAATGTCATGTGACCTCAGCTGAAACACCCTTAAGGGTTAGCATAAATGAATGTACAAATTCAAATGAATCATATCTAATGAATTTTTTGTTCATTTTTTAACAACACAAATATTATAAATCAGATTACTCTTATTTCAAAATCCCTAGACTTAGCAAACAAATTCCCTCTTTTTTTGAGTGAGACTTTAAACTGACATTAGATTCCATTAGCCCAAACCCTCCTCCCCCCCCCCCCTCCCCCCCCCGATTTTGTCAGTATTGTATTTTTAATGTCTATTAAACACTTTCAATGATTCTTTAAACAGCGAGAGGACGAACTGGAAGAGGCTCAGTTTTTGATCGATTTAGAGACTTTAGGGCAGAAACTAGTAAGTATGTTCACTACTTGTTGAGCTATCACATCATTGATGTTCTTATTTGTTTAGGGCCTTAGAGAAGAGACCAGTGACCAAACTGCTAGTCTGATTTTAGAGATTCACAATTCAGAGGTAAATCAGGGGCATGGTCTCCCCAATAATTTTTCCAGGGTAGCCAAGTACCGTTTTGGCCCCCAAATTAATAAAGGTCTAATGAATTGATTTTGAAGAGTCATGATTCCATAGCTTCCTTTTTTTCTCTCCAGAAATCTTCAATTTTCGTTAAATCTCCTTCAATTTTTGTGAAATTTGCATCATTGTCGGGAAGTTTGTTTTTAATTTTTGATAAGTTACTATCAATTTCCTTCAACTTCAGTAATCAGAATGAGTATTCATTAGTTTATACATTTATGATAATATATTAATCTATATACAGCAGTGTATGATCACATGATCATTCAGTAATCAGTATAAGTATTCATTAGTTTATACATTTATGATAATATATTAATCTATATACAGCAGTGAATGATCACATGATCATTCAGTAATCAGTATGATCATAATATATTAATCTATATATAATGATCAGTTCAAATCAGTATGAGTATTTATTACTTTATACATTTATGATAATATATTAATCTATATACAGCAGTGTATGATCATTCAGTAATCAGTATGAGTATTTAATAGTTTATACATTTATAATAATATATTAATCTATATACAGCAGTGTATGATCACATGATCATTGAGTAATCAGTATGAATATTCATTAGTTTATACATTTATGATAATATATTAATCTATACAACAGTGTATGATCACATGATCATTCCATATGAATAAATATTCTTTAGTTTTGTACATTATTTGTATATCATCTTTATATGAATTTATATATTTGTATTTAGGTTAGTTCATGATTCTAAAATTATTGATTTAAAACATGCTCTTTATTATTTGGTTGGTTTCAGAACAACAAGAAGAAATGCTGAGAACTGGTTTCTTGGCCGGTGCTCCCAAATCATCCAAGAGAAAAACATTGGAGGATCTCTTTAGGCCGCCCATTGACCTTATGTACTCTGGGTCATTCCATTCTGTAAGTAAAAGTTTTTTTAGATGTACTTTTCACTCTACGTGTGCAGAGTTGGAATTAATTGTCAAATTTCCCACGGTTCTTGATAAAGGTGTCAAAAATCTTCCCACAAAAAATTGTGACAGAAATAATATGAATGTAGTAAATACGTATTTTTATATGTTCACATTTTGACCATACATTCTTTCGCAATTTGATATACTATTCATTTGACAATTACATTGGGGACGTTCTTACGTGGGGGACGTTCTTACGTGGGGACGTTCCTACATGGGGAATGTTCCTACGTGGGGGACTTTCCTACATGGGGGACGCTCCTATGTGGGGGACGCTCCTACGTGGGAGATGTTCCTTCGTGGGGACGTTCCTACGTGGGGGACGTTCCTACGTGTGGGACGTTCCTACGTGGGGGACGTTCCTACGTGTGGAACGTTCCTATGTGGGGGACGTTTCTACGTGGGGGACGTTCCTAGGTGGGAACCTTCTTACGTGGGGGACGTTCTTACGTGGGGGACGTTCTTTGATTAATGAACGCAAAACATTGTGTCCAAAACCTTACCTTTTTACCACATATACTGTAGCTTATCTCAAGAAATCCAACAATAAATCAATTTAAAAATGTATTTTCTATGTTTTTTCCTCATGAAAATGATTTCTTCCCGCGAATACCTGTTTTTCTCATGGCTATAACCACCAGGACTGTGTTTTTTTCCAGGTCTTCTAAGTATAAATGGAATTTTTAGTTGCCTGATGGACGAATAAATTGCCTGCCCAAATTTGTAATTGCACCAGGCAGGTAATTTATTGAACGCTGGGTTTGTGTGTCTTCATGTAGATGAAATTCACAACATTATCAGAGCTAGAAATAGTTATGCAACTCTCAAAATTTTATTTCACATTCATCTTGTTTTTTCCCACTTTTGTATTCCTTCTCTTGATACTATGTAGTAGTCATATTGGGTTACACTCAGAACTCATAGCGATATGAAAAGGTAAATAGACAAGTACAGAAATATCCTATTTAATTTTGGAGTAATGGCTAATCAAAGTTTGAGGGTTTAAACAAGCAAAAACTGTGATGTATAAACAGGAAGAGTACTTGATTTTTGTTGTTATGTATTTCTTTGTTTCTGCTTCCCTAATTAAATCTTTGAAAATAATTAACATGTTTTCTCCATCCTGATTTCGATCAGGGGAGTGGCTTTGACATAAAATCTTTTTGTCAAAATCCCAGTCGGTAACAATGTACAGTTTATCTATTAGTTAAGTTGTTGATGTCTTTCTTTGTAGGCCAGAGGTGCAGGACAAAAATGTGGCAAGTGGCTGTTAGTCAATATCCAGAACGCCCAAGAGTTCAACTGTCAGAAACTCAATAGAGACTTATGGAGTGATGCAACAGTGAAAAGTATTGTCAAAGAGTCGTTTGTCTTTTGGCAGGTAAGCAATAATTATTATGTGAACAACTCTGATTAGCACTAGAACTAAGCACTAAAAGAGATAGCAAGACTTTTTTAAATGAGTACCAGCTTGCTGGAGATTAGGCCTATGGTGGACTGGTGTCCCATCCAGGGGGAGTCGAGTACTCTCATCCACTTGCACCATGGAAACCGAGGATAAGCAGCGGCTAAGGGGAACCTTCAAGGGCTCAGAAGGATTCAAGGAATATTCCCGGGAATTTTCATTTTCATATATATCATAGAGGGCTGTTAAAGTATCAAATTGGTGTAAATATCATCTTGATATCGTATTCTATTTAGAAGATATTGCATTTCAAAGATTTCACGAGAGGTGAAAGGTGACCTTGCCGTGTAAAATGTAATGTCTTAAAGGTAGATCAAAGGTAATTTTTGTGTATTTCTAGATAACTAAAAAGGGTTTTCTTTAACCTTGAGTGTAAGGTAAATAAGCGGATGGGCGAAGCATGTTTTGTAAAGTGCATGCTATACCCATCTCAATAATGAACACAAAATGCTTCCATTAATTTAAGACAGGTAATTAATTTTCGATGAGATATATAAAGATTGTCTTGGATCTGCCTTTATATGACATGCTGTACACTGCAAGGTCACACTGGTGAATTTTTTTTAATGCATTAACTCCAAAATGGAATAAGGTATCATCAATATGAAAATGATAATTGATGGGGATATTTCTTTTAACTTTTAACTTTAACGGATTAGTTCAGGGGTCGAGCAAGTCTTATCTTATGTGAAAGAGGTATAACTTTTGTTTCATATCATTTGTGTAAAAACGACTGAAATCAGACTAGTTGTGATGTCATAGCCTCGGATTCCTTAATGTCTTTATGTATTTTATCATATTTTGTCCTATGATTTTGTGGCTTGAAAAGTAAAAACCATTGGATATATCAAAAAAGTAGTACAACTGAATCTAGTAAGGGTATTTATAATATACCACCTGAAGAATGATTGATTAAAAATAATTTAAATAAAAATCTTTTAATGAAAAATTTGGATAAACTTTCTGTAAAATACATTAACAATTATTAAGAATGCAAGGATGATGATGCTAACTTTCCATAGTAGATTTACTACACCAGTCATTTCTACACAGATAAAGCAGAGCTTTAAACTTGAATATCTCCTTAACTGAATAAGTTTTTTTGAATGCTTTCTTCACCATTTTGTTTCTTTTGAAGTTTTCTTTCATATAAGGTAGACTTGCTGGACCCCTAAACTAATCCTTTAATATTGCAAGTAGTATCATACAAGCCACATTGCTGAAATGATTGTTAAAAGTTTACCTCAGAGGCAGAATGCTTTATACGTTTTGTTAGTCATGCGTAAGTGTTTGTGTAATGTCCATGACAGGAATTCCAGCTAGTAAACTTGTCCTCTAAAACTTTTTTGATGTGTGATCTGCAAAATGGTGCAAAAATATGCTGCTGAATGTATTTAAGGATATGAACAAATGGGTGGCTTGACTGATCGAAGACCTGGAAAAAAGCCACAATTCCGGCGGTTATAACCGCGGGGAAAAACAGGAATATATGGAAGACATGAGTTCACGAGTCTGGGACATGGCTTTACAGGTCCATACAGACAGGCTCTTATGGCTCCATTGTGCAGGCCGGTACAGGCCCTTACGCTTTTAAAGTCTAGCTTTACACGGCTCTGGTGAACGGGCCGTTACAGGATCTACACGGAATAACGTACAACGTACGGTAAACCAGTTCCAAGAATGTAACTATACGCCGTACATTAACACCTTCTCCAATCAACTTCATACAAGCTTCGCTGTTGATAAGAGTGACCTAGAGCTACCCAAAACCGTCTTGCAACTACATAGCCTTACACGGTTAGCAGCCCGTTTTGTATGCGATTTATATTAACGACCTTCCTTTTAATTCGCTAACCAGAGTTTAGGGTACCAGTCAGACCCACAACGTGGTGTTGTCTGTGCTTCCGACCACCATGCAAGTCTTTTTGACTAGCCGGGTTTTACTCATTGGTTTAGTATTGGGTTTTACTCATTGGTTTGGGCTCCACAGCTCCGCTGTTGTACAAGTTTTTACAGAATTAACGACCCGTAAAGTGTACGACGTACGTAAACCTCAAGTTAGAATTAACTTGTAAGTGCTATCAGCCTGAAAGACTCTTCCCTCTCAACAGCACTTCACCCTGGGAATTTCGCCGACGTTCAGCATTTCGCTCATTTCTCTCCCCCAGTCCTTTCCACCCGGAGCAGGTCCCGGAGTAGGGACAGAGAAAGAAGCAGGAAGCTCTAATGGAAAGAATTTTTGTTTTATCCATGGGAGGATGTTTCCTTCCTTCATGGACATCTTTACCTCCAGACTTCCATCTTGGATCACACAGGCCTTGGAGGAGAGGCTGTTGCCTCCCACACACCACTGGCCATCAGCGACTGATGCGTACTCTTGTCACCCCAGACTTGGCGAGTCATGGAGAGGACATTGTTGAAGTCTACCCTCTGGCTGAAAATGGTCTCATTTAGTACCTCTGCTTTACACGTTTAGTCGGTAGCCACCTCAGTTTGGTGGTGGTGTGGATGCTCCCACCTGTTGTGAGGAACGAAGTTTCCACCCGTCAGACTTTCACCGTCAGTGCTGACGGATGCGTCTTGGTTGAAGTAGGGGCACATTTCATGTGACCCCCTTTGACAGATACTTGGACAGGTACTTGACCTATTTCACAGTCAGTATGCCTGGCATTTTTCACCTTTTACCGCTAGTGCTGAGCAAGGCAGTTCAGATTCGCGCCGACTTTACACCATTGTTGTGGTCTCCTTTTCAACAAAGAGGAACGGATTCCCAAGATTTTCTGAAATCCTTCCTCTCGTCTCGGCAGAGGACGAACTATGCCAGCCTTTAAGGCCGCTCACCTTGGACTACGAGAACATGATCACGGATCAATTATCTCGCTTCAGTGGAACCCCCACAGGATGGGCATGCTCTCCATAGGTGACCAGAGCGATCAGGACCTTATTCGTTCTCCTGGATGTAGGTCTGTCCGCATCCGTGGAGATCGCAAGCTATCGATTCTTTGCGTCCTATCTCCTGACCCGCGGGTTTCGGGATAGACGCATTTACTTTCCAAAGGGACTCACTATGTGTGTTACGTTTTCTGCCTTTCTCGCTAGTACCAAGTATGCTAAGTAAGCAAGTACGAAAGATATCAATAATGTTAGCTAGTGTGTATGTTTTCATGGCATAAAAACATTGAATTTCATTAATCTGCATAGTGGGTGGGGCTAAATATGATTTTGTAAACAAAAAGCACAAATAAACACGATATCTCAAAAAGTATGAACTGAATTCACATCATGTGTGGTATACAGATAGCTCATGGTCTGCAGATGTAACCTAATGTTTGTGTTGGTGATTCATGCTATCAATAAGTGGTCGGGGCTTAAAGTGAAAATTTTGAAAAAGTGATAAATGAGCAACTGTATGTCTGTTTTGCGTCTTATTGGGCATAAAATTTGTGTTGGTTATTGTGTACATGCTTATGTTATCAACAGATGTCATTAATATTCATGATGGGCATGGCTTAATGAGAAAGTGCTAAATGATGTAAACACCACAAACGGTACATCAGATTTATGCTATATGGTACTCAGATGGTCATGGTCTGTACGTATGTTCTAATGTTGTGGTTGTTATGTCATGAATGCTAATGAGTGGGCGGGGCTTACTGACAAATTCTTGAAATAGGATAAATGAGCAATCGTTTTTGCTTCATAATTGCTTTAATGATGTTGTTAATTATTGTGCAAATGCTAATGTTGTCAACATTTGTATTGATCTGCATGGTGGGTGTGGCTTATGAATAAATATCATGGACCAAATATTTTATGATATGCCATGACATTAAATTTTGCAAGTCAATCAGCTTATAAAAAAGTTTCAGAACCACAAAACCTTTTGGTTCTATTTTTTTTAATTTGTATTATTATTTCTTGAGTCAGCACCAGTATATGTAGTAAAAATTTCAGGCTTTGGCCATAATATTCTGGGTTCATTGCTCCAAGATGGTCCCTCAGGTAATTGTGATCGTCCCCCAGGTAATTGTGATCATCACAGGTAATTGTGCAATGAATTGTACATTTTTTAAATTTTGAAAGAGGGAACGTGTGGTAAAGTGTGAGCATATCATGACGTATTTACTTCAGGAATATTATTTCTGTCACAATGTTTTGTCGGAAGACTTTTTGACACCTTTAGTCAGAAGAGTGGGAAATTTTATAATGGACTCACAACTCTGACTTACTGTTTTCTAAATGCTAAACGTATAAGAAACATCAAGTTTTCAGCACCGACCTTTTTTTTTAGAATCAAACTACTAACTGTAATAAAGTGTGTATTAACTGGAAATTGTATTTTCAAACTATTTTTTTATAACTTGAAATTTTAGCTGGAATACCAGTTTGTGTCAACCAACATGTATTTTATTTTGTCCCAATTTATTTTCCTGTGTTGCAGGTGTACCATGACAGTACAGAAGGGCAGAGATATTTGCAGTTTTACCAAGTGACTAATTTTCCATACGTAGCGATTGTAGACCCAAGAACAGGTAAGTTGACATCTTCAAAACATTTGATCAAGTTTGCTTATAGAAAGGTATATGGGTAGCTAAAAATAACTTTGATCTTTTTTTCTTATTAAATAGATGACTAAATTTTGATAAGAACAGTTTATGAATTATGAAAGAATAAGAATAAGCAGTTTTCATGCTATTTTCTTCTGATCAAATTTTCTAATTTTAAAAGGCAGATGTTGTTTAGTATGAAGAGAAGGATTCATTAAAATCTATTGATGTAATTCCTCATTTTTCTTTCCTGAATACCAATTTTTGGAAAATGGTGAGAGCGCCTTCTAAACCTAGATGTTGTTAGCTGGTATGGTTGTAACTTAAAATGATGTGTTACAATCTGTTACCCACCACCCCCCCCTCCCTCTCCCCTCCCCCCCCCCCAGATAATATCAAAAATCAAATGATTTACATGATAACTATTGTGATGGTTTTTACTAGATTTTTAATGGAATTATCAAATGTTATCTGTACCTGTCTGTAGGCCACACTTGAAATGGCAACCTTAGGGGTCATTAATGTAAAGGCTGCATTGGAAAATCTCAAATTTTGTTGTTATTATTATTTTTGTATTCTTATTTAAAACTTGCCCATCTCTAGTCATGAAACTCTTAAAAATGGCAAGATAAAAAATTCCTTAGAAATCCACTCGTGCAAAAAATATTCAAAAAGTTACCTCCTTGTATGCAAACTCATGGAAAATTTGAGACACTTTTTTTGGGACTTAAAAATGAAATTCCAGTCGTTTTTTATTTCCAAAATTAAGTTACATCAAACTAAATATTTGATCATGAACGAATTTGAAATTTGGGATGAAAATACCTTTCAAAAAAATATGTTGATGTTTATTGTCATTTATTAATTAGTTATGTCAATAAATTTGATAGATGCTTCAATCAAATGGCTGTTTTAAGTCTAAGATGGTTCTCAAAATAGCTTCAAATTTTCCCCGAATTTGCACCTAAGGAAGAAAGTTTTTTATTTTTTTGTTTGTTTGCAGGGAATGGATTGATTGTTAACGAATTTATCTTGCCATTTGTAAGAGTTTCATGACCAGGGATGTGAGAGTTTTTAAATAAGAGTTAAAATTTAACAAATTTTGAGATTTTTCGTATGCAGCGTATAGAGTAGAAATACATTAGAAATGGCTTTGCTTAAAACCAGAAACATCTCAACCGGCCCTCAAATGGAGCAGGGCCGGTTGGACTTAAAGTTATATATTTCTTTTTTTCCAAACCACAAAACTGTATACAATTGCACCTCTCCAAGGCTCCTTCAAGGCTCCTTCAAGATAACAACTACTCCCAATGGTGTTAGGTGGTATTTTTAGTGACACACATCTGGATATAATGGCAATCCTTTGTAATATAAGTAGTAACCGTAAACAATGCTGGCATTGTTTGTCTTTGCTGCTGGGGAAAGGTGAAATGAACTATAAGCATAGAACTATTTATAACTTAATGTTATGATGGAAAGTTAATCTTGTGGAATCATGTGGTTAATTTGTGCTTCAAAATTGCAGGCCAAATTTTTAAGCAGTGCCTTTACTAATGTATGTCTCAAGTAGGACATATACATGTTTAATTAGGATATATACATGCTTAATTAGAATATATACATGCTAAATTAGGGTATATACATGCTTAATTAGGATATATACATGCTTAATATCCCTTAGAATATTCAATCTTTCATGAAATAATTGATAATTTTGTATTTTGTTTCTTTGAAAGTGGATTTTATTATGTTTTTTATATTTCTTTATTTTATAGGTGAACTTTTGACTGCGTGGCACAACCTAGACACGATGGCATTTTGTGATTTAGGTGAGAAATTATTGACGTATAACAAGAGTTGAGGCTAGACCCTCTTAGTATTACCATTGTGTGTACATAATAAAGTGTACAACAATAGATGTGGTTTGATATTTATAATACAAGCATTTCCAAAAAAATTGAAGTGTAATTTTGTTTTTCAATTACACTTTCACCAACAATTTATTTGACAATAAAACTTTGGAGATTAAATATTGTGGTTTTTCATTCATGAGTAATTTTTCACTTTAGACCTATACATGATTATTTTGGGTTAACATTAACTCACAAATATTCTGTGATATCACTTATGAACCATCATAACATCCATTAACATCCGTGTCTGAAAGTAAATGAAACTGGCAAATTTGGCTCTGACTGTCACGGTGCCGTTAAACTTCAACAAACCAAACCAATCTTAGACCATGCCTTATATTTCAGCGTGTGAAGAAGATTGTGTTATACAACTATTCTTTGAAGTTCGATTAAATTAGGTTATCAATTGTCTTACAAAGTACAGTTTATCAAAGGTGACGCATATGGAAAATTTACACCAGCTATTTTTATGTAGCTGAGTTTCATAATTGCTTTATCTATTGTGATTCTGATTTAAAAGTTTTTAGTTCATTTTTTTACCTTTCAAAATAGTAGCAAGTAAATTGTGTCATGATCCATTTCCATTAGATGGCATGTGGGTCAGAGGGCGGGATGGCATCTTGTCAAAAACTGATTATGTGTCATGATCCATTTCCATTGGATGGCATGTGGGTCAGAGGGTGGGACAGCAACTTGTCAAAAACTGATTGTGTCATGATCCATTTCCATTGGATGGCATGTGGGTTAGAGGGTGGTACAGCAGCTTGTCAAAAACTGATTATGTGTCGTGATCCATTTCCATTGGATGGCATGTGGGTCAGAGGGTGGGACGACAACTTGTCAAAAACTGATTATGTGTCATGATCCATTTTCATTGGATGGCATGTGGGTCAGAGGGTGGGATGGCATATGGGTCAGAGGGTGGGACGACAACTTGTCAAAAACTGATTATGTGTCGTGATCCATTTCCATTGGCTGGCATGTGGGTCAGAGGGTGGGACGACAACTTGTCAAAAACTGATTATGTGTCGTGATCCATTTCCATTGGATGGCATGTGTATCAGAGGGTGGGAGGACAACTTGTCAAAAACTGATTATGTGTCATGATCCATTTCCATTGGATGGCATGTGGGTCAGAGGGCAGGACGACAAATTGTCAAAAACTGATTATTGTGGCATGATCCATTTCTATTGGATGGCATGTAGGTCAGAGGGTGGGACGACAATTTGTCAAAAACTGTTTATGTGTCATGATCCATTTCATAAATTACTATGGGCAATCAATGTCATTTCACTGATGACTGCTTTTGTAACTTCTCCAATAAAAAATCAAATCGTAAAATATTCTCTATAAGTTTCAATACTTGGGGATATAATCTCAGGCAACCCTCGAAAAAACAGTGGAGAATCTACTAGCTGTCTATAAAATTTCACTCGCCAGACTATTTAAGTATATGATAACTCTACAGAGTATTGTATATTAAATTGATTTTACTGTAACTTTATATTTACCTTTCAACCTGACCGTTATTTTTGTAAGTACAAATACACAAAATATTTTACCTGGTTACGTACAATATGATTCTTATGAGCATTTCGAAATGATGCATCATAAGCGAGGGAATTCCCACACAGTTAGGTCAATGGCAAATTGTCGCGAGAAATACACAGATGATGAATCAAGTAAAAGAGATAACACATGTATTTATTTTAATGAGAGAATGAAACAGCGGATGGTTTCTGGGTTTGTTTTTCCACTCAGTATACACAGTATCCAAAACTGAATCAATATTTGCGCAAAATGAAAGAGTGCGTGGTTTATATTTCCGATCATGAGACAGACAAAAACTGTGCATTGTACTTTGAAAGGCTGATACAGTATTCTGTATAATCATTATTAGTAATATTACGGTCGACGACAGAATGAGTTTAATTTTGAAAAACCATTTATGAATTAATTATTCACTTGCCAAAAATTTAAAAAACTAGTACTCACAATTAGCAAGCTGGCGAGTGGGTTTGTCGAGGGTTGATCTGAGGTTCATGTATTCTGTGTATTTCCTATCATGCTTTACCTTGCTAACCCATCTGTTTCAAACACCTTAACTTTCCTCTCTAAATCCTGTCTTCGTCAACAACCAGCCTTCCAGGTTATCCCCATCGTTCCATCGAGTCATCTCAAATCCTCTTCCGAAAAGTAATATCTCTACTCTCTTGTTGTAGTGCATCATGCATAAATTGGCGCTCTTGCTACTGCCATTCTCTGACATGTTTTTTTATATATTTTCTATAGTGATGGAGTTCTTGAGCAACCATCCGTGTTTTGACCCGGCTACAGGATTCAGCCCACCAGCAAAGAAGACAAAAACAGTAAGTACAAAGGTACCTCTGCATTTCTCGTTTGGGGCCTTTTTATTCCCGAGGGATGAAAAGAATAGTTGGTAGTATTTTGGCAATTTGTCATAGTTGGTAAGAGTCCTTGTGTAAATTTTTCTTGAGACCAACCCTGATAAAATTACTCAGATAAAATTGTTTACAGTTGAAAGTTTAAAAAGTTGCGTGACAACCACAAAATTGTTGTATATACGTATAGCGTTTGATACAGGAAATCAGTTATTTAAATGAGACAAAGTCTAATACAGTCCTTATTTCACATGATAGGGGATTAAAATCTGAACCATTTACGAAAAACAGCAAGTCAAAATATTTATTTTATTTCCATCTCAAGTTAATCACGTTTGAAGTCTACAGATGGAAGCTGCCATTTTGTTCAATTCTGTACTGAAATCTTGTGCATGATGACATTATTTCCCCTAACAAGTATATAAGGATTATTATCCCCTCACCAACAAAGTTGGTGAAGAGTGAAGAGGGGAATATAGCATCTTTACCGGCCGGCCGGCTTTATTCCAACTATTTTTATGAAAAGAAATTATATATAAATAAATACAAATGCATTCCAGACTTCAGTAGCAGCAATTAAAAGATTTGTTCTGGGATGGAAAAAAGTTGAATAATAGAAATGACGACTGAATGGAATTTATAATGAAGTGTCTTGAGAACGAATAGCAACAAAACCAAAGTTGAATAATAGATCTGACGACTGATTGGAATTCATAATGAAGTGTCTTGCGAATGAATAGCAAAAAAACTAAAGGTCTTCGCTTGAATAGAGTGGACATGATTTGGTAGATAGATCAGGGAGGTTATAGTGAATTATGAGTTGGTTAAGAGTATATTTGGTAGATGATTGGATGGCGAAAGGTGGGTTGGGGTAGTAGGTGAATGGATGATGGTGGGTGAATGGGGATGTTAGAGGGATGGTAGGTGAATGGGGCATGTTGAGGAATAGAGGATGGTAGGTGATTAGAGGATGGTAAATGAACGGATGGATGGCAGGTGAATGGGGATGGGCAGGTGAATGGGTCATGTTGAGTTGATAGAAGTGAGGGGATGGGAGTTCAGAGGAAAGTATGTTGGGTGGAAGATGGTAGAATGATTGGTAGATGTAGGAATTCGGATGAAGGTGGGATGAAATGTGGAACAGGGTACCATGGAATGTGAGACAGGATGTCATGGCATATAGGACAGGGTGGAATAGCATGTGGAACAGGGTGGCGTGACATGTGAAACAAAGTAGTGTCATGGCATTTATGACAGGCTCAGATGGCATGTGGGATGGCATGGGGGACAGAGTGTAATGACATGTGAGACAGGATGGCATGTCATCTGGATTTCAGGTGGGATGGCACATGGGACAGGGTGGGATAGGATGGAATGGCCTGTAGGACAGGATGAGATGGCACGTGGTACATGAAAGGATTGCATATGGGACAGGGTAGGATGGTACAGGGGACAGGGAGGGATGGCATGTGGGACAGAATGGCATGGTATATGGGACAGGGTGGCAAGGCATATAGTGAGATGTCATCTTGATTACAAGTGTGATGGCATATGGGTCATGTGGTGGAATGGTATCTGGATTTCATGTATGATTTCCTGTAGGGAGGGATATAGGATGGGACATCATGCAGAACAGAGGGTGGGATGGCAGTTGCGACATAGGGTGAAAATCATGTTATTAGCGGCGAGGGGATTTGCATCATTTGTGATGTTTGGTAATGCATTTATTGACCCTTTACCTACCACGCGGCAATAGTATCGCTGTTTTCAAACCACCTTTTTCTAAAAGTAAAATTAGGACTTTACCACAGTCCTATAGGAGTAATTTTGGTATCATTTTAAAGTACTTGGATATTTCTTTCACAAAATGTAACTTCTTTATAGGTATCAACATTACAGAATTTTGAGAAAAAATACATTGAAAAAGGGTAAAACTCAAAACTTGCTAAAAAAAATTACAAAAAATGTTTTTTTTCCTTTCAAATCTTACAATAACTTCAAGATCACATTTTTGCCTCAAAATCAAACACGCAAGTTTTAAGACATGATAGTTTTGGTTTCTGGTCTAATTTTTAAATCCTTACCTGCAATCTTTTGTTCTGGAGAAATTTCTTCAAAATTTCATGAATTTCTGCCATTTTTAACCTTGTTTTTTTCTTTTCTCCTCAAAAAATTGTGTACCCAAACCGTACATCACACATGCTTTCATGAACTGCCGTTCGATAGTGCTTGAAATTTCCTTTCATTTGATATATAATTAAAGGCTTACCCCCCTCTATTTAAAACCTTTCCTATAAGAATTATATTTCACCTCCCCAATTTGATTGACTACGTGGTGAAGAGGAAATGTGCGCGGCGAGCGCTCCAGGTTCAAGTCTCACCGTGACTACTGCGTGATTATTTTTCTGCTGCAGTTTTCAGGGGTCTTTTGACTATAATCATTTTTGATGTTTTTTCATCTTTTCTTTCTTTTTAAAAATTATAGATTAGTATCATTGGAAAGGAAATTTCATAAAGAATCGAACTATGTAACACAAATCTCTGTTTTCATTATTGACAAGAAGTTATACTTCTGTAAAGATTGACCATTTGTTGACCAAATTTAGCCAAAAATTGCTTAATTTGCATAATTTCCCCCAATATTTCCTAAATTGACTTTCATTACTCAAAAAGATAATTATCTTAGCCTCTATTCCAACCAAACTTGTAACGAAAGAAGATGAAAGGAAAGTTGTCAAAAATGCATATGAAAAAATAGTTTTGAAAATTGGACTTGCTTTTTTTAAAGCCCTGGCATGTTTTGATAATTCCATGTGTACAAAAAATGCCCTTGACCATTGAAGTTTTCAATAGTTACAAAAATATGTGTCCTAAAATTGTGTTAGATTATTTCAGGAGGGTAGGAAACTTGGTAAAAAGATTTGTTATTCTGAATTCTATCATATGAAATATGGATGAGTTCCGAGGTTTGCTTAAAGTTGAAAACAGCAGTTTACAATATTTTTACAAATTTTAGTATAGTGAATTGCAGTATTTATTTCAAGTTATATCTTACCTTCCATGCTATAAATATGTAATCTGGTCCAATGACCTGATTCTAATGCACTTCTAACCGATCATAAAAACATAGTTACCGGCTCAGCCCTGACCTCCATAATACCTCTAACATCCCTCACTTCTTTTCAGCACGTTGCTGTCACAACATAGCTGGAACTGTCAGACATAAGTTATTTCTGAAACTATATTGATTAGCGTCTTAATGACCTAACCTAGAATGAGCCACGCAATACTAGTGCCCACATCTTGACATACTGAGTCAGTGGGGCACAGGTAGTGGTAGGTGACTCCTTGACACGGTTCCGTGTAGGGACTGGTAGGGCCACAAGAGCGGCATCTTAAGTGAGTAACAAGTAATTTTATGGATGGCTGTAGGGCCATTAGATTACTTCCACGGGTCTGCACGGCTCTGGTGAAAGGGTCTTTACGGCTCCACGGCACGGACTCAGGGCTCCATATGGGTCCATTGCACGGATCCATGCGGCTCCGTATCCAAGGTTTATGGCTCCAGTGAACGGGTCCGTAGGGCTCCATGGTATTTGAATGGGGGAACGTACAGCGTACGATAAACCTGGAAATAGACCCACTAGCTACAAAGCTACACGGTTAATTTATAAAAAAAACAATCTCCACAGAAAGTACAGCATCACGAGAGCTATTTTCTTCTTGTTACAGTGGCCATCAGCTACATAGTTCCACGGTAATGGGAATTACCATAGTAAGCTTTTCACGTTGAACGTTACATTTTTGCTAAACTATCACTAGTATTATGGGCACGGAGGACAGGTCCCCCAGTGTTGGTGCGTTACGCACCCACGATGTTCCGTGATGCATTGCATGTAAGCTCTTTTTTAAGTTATGCTCCGGAGACATCCGGGGTTATGCTTGCAGATTGTGATGTAAATTGAACCTGTGTACCCTCTGCAGTGACTGAGATGAGCAGGCTGCGTGGGTGGAGCATAGACTCCACCACAATCAGCACTTCCAAGGAGTGGATGAGAGGATAGAAAAGCGATGGTCAGACAGACTGACATTGTCTTCTCCCCCTCCACCACCGCCGCCCAAGTCCAGTGCTGCTGCTTGGACTCAGCAGGGCGCCCTACACTCAGCAGGGCACCGCAGGGCGCCCTATGATGAGCCCTGCAGCTGAGTAGGCTGAGTATGCTCACGCCTACCCCTTTTGTGCCAGACGCTGTGGCAGAGCACAGCACTTCCTGTGCTTCCATCCTGCCGGTACTGTCCTCACCTGAACGAGGCAGGCCCCCAAGGACAGGGAGTGGATTAGTAGACATAAAAGAAGGAGTTGACGGTACGAGTCCTTCTCACATTCCTCTTCCTCGCCCTCCCCTGAGCCCAGACAGAGGCAAAGGAAGTGACATAGTGGAAACCCCCTGGAGGATACCTCCTTCATGCACATGCTGAAGCAGACACTTGAGACTTTGGTTTCCCAGGTGATGGATCAGAGTTGTCGCCTCCTGCGCCATGCTACCCCTGCTGAGGTGAGGCATCCCCCCCGACCTTGAGGTCTCGGGGGAGGATGCAACAGGGGTAGATGTGGAGCCTCAGGACATTCCCAGGGCACTGGACCACCTCGGAATGGAGAAATCCTCCTGCTGCCCTGGTCCAAGTTATCCTCAGTGCTGCCTCGCTGATGCAGGCTGCACTGGATAGGACCCCCGTACCCTGCCAGGTACTGGATGAGGTCCTCTTCCTTCCACCCCCTCTGTTGGACCTCCTGCCACAGGGGAGTGGATCCCTAGCTCCTAAATTTCCTGGCACAGGAGAATAAGGTGGATGTAGTGGAGCACCTCTCATAGAGGCTCGCACAAAGTCTCAATGCAGACTACTCACTACAGCCCAAAGAGACGCTAAGCCGTCGGCTTAGCAATTTCCCATTAATGCTTCCCTGGTGGCCAGGGTACAGCATTGGGCCAGGGAAAGGACTGGACGGCCTACAACAGGGAGGTTGACCAGGCCACTAGCATCCAGCCAGCTGCCTACCAGGCACTCGTAGGCACCCCCTCGATCCCAGGCGGAGTATGGCAACTCCTCCACCAGCCCTCTGTGGCCAGGGCTAGTAGGTCCAGTGGAGGGGAGAGTCCCTCAAAACTGTTGAACGAGCCATACGGCGAGGCTGTAAGTACCAAGTGCTCGCCGTATGGGTGACTGAGGGGTCGGACTCGTTCCTGTGCAGGCATCTGCCGGCTGACGTCATTTCGATGACCACACCTTTGCTAGCAGGGCTTTCGAATTTGATCGACGCAACAGTTGACAAACTCATCCAAGCCTCTACAAAGGTGGCCATGGAGAGGAGCAAGATTCTTCTCCCTCTCCTTGGCCTTTCTGAAGTCACACGGAGGGCCTGGACTTCTTTACAGGTTACTTCCGAAAAATGCTGTTGTGTCAGGCCGGCTGTTGGCGAAGGCGAAGCCTTTGTCATCTCCACCTGCACGTCACTGGGCCCCAGCCTCCATGAGGGGCCAAGGCGCGGCTACCCAGCGGCAGGCTCCACGTCGTCGCTGTAGGATGGCAGCGAAGACTGACACAGCTTCTTCCACTTACCAGGAGTCCACTCCAGCAGAGTGAACGAGGCAGAAAGTGGTCAATGCTCCTTCTCCTCTACATGCAGAGCAGGCGCCTCTTCCTCACGAGGATGGGGAAAAGGCATGGGGCAGTGCCTTTGACCCACTCCTGACGCCCCCACTGACGGGCGGTTAGGTTGCAGGGCATTTGGGGAAATTCATCGAGGCATGGGAGAAAGTTACCACAGACAAGTGGGTGCTGAGAACCATTCGGCAGGGCTACCGTCTGGAGTTCACAACCCCCCGCCTCAGGGAGGGGTCTTTTGCCTTACTCACTTGTTGAGGACAGATCAAAGAGCTGTTGGCAAAGAATGCAATCCCTTGATCTTGAATTCGGCTAGGGACCTCATAATGTCCACGTTCTTCCTGGCCCCAAAGAAGGTGAACAGGTGGCGCCGAATCATCAATCTAAGACCACTCAATAAATTCATTCGTCTGCTGAAGTTCAAGATGGAGACACTACACTCCATTCTCCCTCAATTGATGAGGAGCCTGTGGGCCACCTCTGTCGATCTCGCAGACACGTATCTGCACGTGCCAATGCACGAGAAACACAGGCAATTCCTGGCATTCCAATTTAAGGGAGTCGCATACACATTCAGGGCATTACCCTTCAAGCTATTGACCACCCACAGGTCCCAAATAACAAGGGTTCTCGTGGTCTTTCTATGAAAGCAAGGCATCAGAAACTTTATGTATCTAAACTACTGGCTTATCATCACAGAAAACACAGCCACAGTCGCAGAACACACAAGCGTAGTCATAAGAGTGGCTCCGGACTTCGGGTGGGTTATCAAACTCCCCAAGTCCAGTTTAGTCCATTCCCAGACTCCCATTTTTCTGGGAGCAAGTCCTAGATTCAAACAAGGTTGTATACGACCAACAGAGGAACCAATCCTAGCCATGAAGGCAAGAGCCGATGACCTCTTCTCACAACTGGCGTCGCCGGCGAGGGCATGGCTGGTATTCTTAGGATACTTAGCTAGTCTGGTAGATGTAGTCCTAATGTGCAGGTTTTACATGTGGGATCTACAATTTCACCTACTGGATCATTTCGTCCCATGCAGAAGGAACCTCTAGTGTTCACGTCACCTGTACACAGGCAGTGGTCCCCCACATTTTGTGGTGGTGCATCCCTGTCACAGGGAGCTGTTTTCCCACCCGCCAGACCTTCATTGTCAATGGTGACAGATGCGTCTTTGACGGGGTGGGGAGCGCATTTAGCGTGGTCCCAAGTCACAGGATTTTGGACAGGCACTTGGTGCAGGCAGCACATCAATATGTTGGAACCAGAGGCAGTGCGCCGAGTTCTTGTTCATTTTCTACCACAGGTACGGAACAAGACTGTTCTGATACGCACCAACAATACCACGGTAGTGGCGTTTATCAACAGACAGGGAGGCATGAGATCCAGGAGACTCTGGATCTTAAACAAATCCATTCTGTCTTGGTGCATGACAAACAAGGTCAGCCTTCAGGCGGTCCACCTGCCAGACAAGGAGAACATCTTATCAGATCTGTTAACTCGCCTCCAAGGAGCCTTACAGAATGGGCCCTCCTGCAGGTGGCCAACGCCATCTGGTCGACTTTTAGTCTCCCGGACATAGATCTGTTCGTGTCCGTGGACGACCACAAGCTACCAACTTTTTGTGCTCTGACTCCCAACCGGAGTGTCTGGAGAGTCGACGCATTCACGATCAGGTGGACCCACTTCGTTTAGCTACGCCTTTCTGCCGTTCACACTAGTACCGAGAGTACTAGACAAGGTGTAGTGCAATCAGTGTCACATGTTGCTTCTGGTTACTCCCAGTTGGCCCGACCAACTGTGGTTCCCTCAGGTGCTCAATCTAATCGCAGGTTTCCCATACGAGCTGCACTGCACCACAATCCAAAAGCACTCCCATTTGACTGTATCCACGAATCCTTGGTGTTGCAAGGCCTTTCAGAAGAAGCTGCCCAAGTGGCAGCCCAAAGTTGGAGACCCTCCACTCTTGGGATGTATTTCTGTCAGACTAGGAATGTTCCGAGACTGGTGCCAGAATAGATCGGTTTCTCCTCTGTGTCAGTTTAATCTGAATAAATCCATCAATACAATTAAGGGTTTTCGGACAGCCATAGCAGCTATCCACCAGGGCTTTCCAGATGGGTCAACCATCACTGATGCACAGCCTCTGGAAAGATTAGTTAAAGGAACGTTCTTACAAAGACCTTCAGTTCAGAACCTTGCTTCCTTGTGGGATATGCAATTAGTTCTCGGGACACTAGTACGGGCTCCGTTTGAGCCGCTGTCTGCATGCATGTCCGCTTAAAGAACTGACTATTAAAATGGTTTTTCTACTCTCCGCCGCCTCTGCCAAACGCAGAGGTGCCGTTCATGCGCTTTCGCTTAAAGAAGGCCAAATCTGGGGGCGTACGGCTTGTGCCTGACCCAGCTTTCATGGCCAAAATTAAACCTTTAGAGTTTCTACCAGAACCGATATTCCTTCCGTCGCTCTCTACGTTTTCTGACACATCAGGAGCCTGGTGCCCCATTCAATGTCTCAAACACTTTATTAACGTACTCAATCCTTACGGAATGACG
The DNA here is from genome assembly GCA_020152595.1 of Chiridota heheva. Lineage (NCBI taxonomy): Eukaryota > Metazoa > Echinodermata > Holothuroidea > Apodida > Chiridotidae > Chiridota > Chiridota heheva. The sequence goes on along the minus strand of JAIGNY010001477.1, from coordinate 749,925 downwards.
TAAAAGCTTTAATTGTGTCTTTACAAAATCCACATCTCGCCATTTCACGTGATAGGATTTTGCGATGGATTGATCAAGCAATCATTTACAATAAATCCGCATTGTTCATGGAACAATCGGCTAAGGCACATCAGGTACGAGGCATAGCTACATCAATTGTGCTATTTGGTGGGGTTCCCTCAGCGAGATTCTTTGCCCTGCAGAATGGAAAACACAATCCACGTTCATCTCCACATATCTGAAGGATATACCAGACTATCGAGTTGCAAGGGCCGCTCTTTCCAGTAGAGGACCATCCCTTTCATGAGGTGAATATCCTTGTATTTTATTCAGGTTCTCTCGTTTCAGTTACAATTCTCCCATTAATTTTTTAACGTCTGATTCGTTTGATTTTACTTATGAAATTTTTGCCATTTTTCAGGCAATTTTTAGTTCATTGGTTTATTAACGAAATTTTGCCGTGTTTAGGCACTTTCTGTGTCGTTTAACTTTACTAATGAAATTCTGCCGGTGTTATGGCAGTTTCTGTTTAGTTTAACTTTACGGACAGTTTGTTCCCCTCATTTTTAACTGAACCGCCCCAGTCCTCTGGTGAACCTTGTAAGAATTTGCCATGACGCATTGGGCGTTGTTTACAGTTTGACTGCTCACTAACAACTTCTGTTAACATGTGTTTTTGGGCAACTAACACATGTTCGACGTCTTGCCTCGTTTATTACTAACAGGTTGTTCCCTGTTCCTTTATAATTAGGAGTGGTTTACTATTTTATAGTAATTCCTATTCAGAGATTCTTCATCCTTAAGAGGATAAGGAATCTAATTCTTTCAGTAGGATAAAACTAGTGCGAGTATTAGGACCAGCCTTTTGAAAATGGGGCTTTCCTCGGTTGCAATCTGATTGCATATTTATAGCATGGAAGGTAAGATATAACTTAGAAGTAAATTTACCCAGCTAAGAGTAGCGGGGATATTTACGTGATTTATACTTACCTTCCATGCATCCCGGCTGGCCTCCCCTCTCGCTCAGGCCTCAGTGGAATGTGAAGTGAGGGATGTTAGAGGTATTATGGAGCTTAGGGCTGGGTTGTTAACTACGTTTTTAAGGTCGGTTAGAAGTGCGTTAGAATCAGGTCATTGGACCATATTGCATATTTATAGCAATGAAGGTAAGTATAACCCTCGTAAATATCCGCGCTAAGCTTAGCGGGGTAAATATGAACAAACCACCTTGTAATAGTGTACATAGCTGGGCAGTAGATTAGAGAAAACAAACATTTTCTTTTGTGTGTGAAGTTTTGTTATAATTCCACGAGCTAAACTCTTGTATTTTCATCAGTTGTAGAGTAATTGCCATAATTAATATATTTTAAAAGAAATTTTTGCAAATCATGAAATGTTTTACAAATTTTGAAATATGTGCAAATTTTGAAATTTTTACAAATTTGTTCCTTCTCCAAAATCAGGAGAGTATCTTGGATGAGGATGAAGACACACAACTCACTGCTGCCATTCAAGCATCTTTATCTGGAGAAACAGACCCAAACCAGAACTCAGATCGACCTGCTAAAGAGGTCATCGACCTCTCACAAGCAGATGAAGACACTCAGCTGACCGCTGCCCTCGCAGCGTCTTTAGAAGAGTCCAACTCAAAAGAGCCGCCAGCAAAATCAAACAGAACTAAATCTTCAAAATCAAAAAGAAAATCTTCAAACACGATAGATTTGACGAATGATGGTTACAACAAAACGATAGAAGTTGTTTCGGATGAGGAGGAGGATGAGAGTAATATTGTTTCAAGCGATGATGGATTCTCATTTAGCGATGATGATTCTTTGCTGGCAAATGGTGATGTTCAAAAGAAAAAAAGTAACAGTACAAGCGAATCTGCTTCAGTTACGGAAGTTGATTTGACTAGAGGAACAGTTGTAGTAGATGAGGACAGTTGTTCAAAAGAGGACGCCACGGAAAATGGTGGCGAAAGTTGTATAAAACCGGTGTTATTAGAGGAAGACAGCAGTAATTCTAGAGACACGCAGAGCAGTGATAGTGAAGACGAGGCTAAGATTATGTTGAGATTGCCGAATGGGAGGCGGAAAACGGTAACTCTGAAATCACAGGCTTCTCTTAGGGTAGGTTTTATACTCTTTTTTATTTTGGATGTAGGGGAAGTGGGGGAGGGGGGAGTGACCCGGGTCATTTAATGATCACAACAGCTCACCAGAAAGTAAAAAGATTTCAAATTTTGCTAAAAGGTCCAACAAATTTTGCTAAAATGTCTAGAAATTTTGTTAAAAGATCCAGATTTTGATATTTTTTTTTGCTGGTCAGTAAAATTTAACCTCTGAATAGTTTAAAGACCACTATTTTGGAAAATATTTGACAATCAGTAATTCCCCTCCCCCACCCACCCCCCTTCCTCCCCAATCCAAAAGGCTGGCTATACTCCTGAATAGCTATGAAAACCTCTTTGTAAGGTATCAACCTAAATAAAGAAAAAGACTCAAGGTATGCAAACATCTTACACATAGCTATATAACACACACCCCTCTTGTAGAAAGGGGGGTGGGGTAAGGAGGGGGGAGGAATCCCCAATCTTCTCTTGTATGTTATGTAACTTTTGATGCCATTTCCCTGCATACACAATTATTTCTATCATTTATTGTATATACTTACAAGGGTCTACCCTCTAACATTAATCTCTCCAAAATTTAGCTTACGTAGTATTTTCTTTTCTACAGGAGCTTGTTGACATTGTGACCAAAGAAGGATTTGGTAGTGATAAGTACGAGCTTGTTACCAATTTTCCGTTTCGAAGACTAGCTCACCTGGATGAAAATACCACGCTCATTGCTGCCAAGCTGGTTCCAAGGGAGACGGTCTTCGTTCAAGAGATTTGAGGCCGAAAGGAAGATTGAAACCCTCGTGGGCTATGACGGAATACTTGTCCTCATGGGAACCGCCTGTTGGTTTCATTACAGACATGTGACAATTTCTGCTGGAAGCAGGCTCCGTGAATATTTTGAAGGTGCAAGTTAAAGAGGTTTACAGCCAGTCCCAAGGAGTGATTTCACCCTTGTTTCTGACTGAAGGACATTAAAGTGTACCTTATATAGGCATCAAGAAATGGACACTTTAAAAATGCGATACGACTTGACAATCATGAATTTCTGATTTCCATTATGCGTACAACTCCTATGAAACAGAACATGTCAACCAGTACTCATAAAAAGATAAACTCGAGTAGAATGCCACTCTAAGGCTTCCAAGTCATAAAAACTGACTTGAAAAAGCAGGAATGATCTTTTCACTAGAGGCACAGGGGGCAGGGGGACAAGCTGCCCACCCCCATCCGAGCAGATTTCACCTTCTCGGTGGAAGGTGAATTTGGACAATTATTAACATGAAATTGAAAAATGTGATTGGGGGATAAATTTGGAAATATATTAACATAAAATTAAAAAATGTGCTAAAATTATTAGATATTTTGGTGAAATTTTCCAAAAATTGGCCAAATTTTCCCAAAACTAGCCAAATGTTTTCTAAAAACTGGCCAAAAATTTCCCAAAAACTGGCCAAAAATTTCCCAAAATTGAAACAAAAATTCTGAAAATGAAGGAATTTTCCCAAAATGAAGGGGGGTTTTTTTTTTTTAATGAAGGGAATTTTCCAAAAATGAAGGAAATTTTTTGAAAATGAGGGAAATTTTCAAAAATGAGGAAATCTTATGAAAATTGAAAGGGATTTCCAGATTAGCAGCAACTTTTGATGGAAACTTAATTTACCAGTGCGATTTTTCCACTTTCTACCACAAAATTTGTTTGGGTTTTTGCCCCCTGAGAGGTGACCTCTGCTTTCTGATGCAAATTAGGACTGTGCATAAGGGTTTTTGTTCAACTGAGAGTCAAATTACACCAGGTGGCGTGGATGGTGTGATTGATACAAATGCATTTGTTGAAGGTATATGGACAGGTAGAGGCAACATTAGCTAAATTTATTTAAAGTCCACTAGAAAATATGAAATCAACAAAGAAATTCATTAAAATCGGTTAAAAATTGGCCATTTTACAGCTTTTTGTGCAAATATGCAAATTTTTGTGTTATTCTTGTGATGTAAGAATGGGATAAAGTTTCTATTTTCTACAAATCACCACCACAGGCTGGACACTCATATAACGTTGACTCAAAATTTAAAAGGTTGAGCATCTGCATCAGTGATGCTCTGGTTACAATTAGTGTTCATTGTTTTTTTAACCCTCTGCCATTTTGCTTTGAAAAAGGGAAGATAATTCTTTATAAGAGGATTTGATCTTTACCATACTCCCAACCAATTTCAAGCTGGAGGAGACATTTGGAACATTTTGAGGGTCTGAAATTAAGGGGAAAATTGTCAAGAAAAACAAAAGCATTTTGAGGTGTTTTCCTGTTAATACATCACATTTTCTCATAATTTGACTAGTACACATGCTATTTTCAAAATTCAAAGACTCTTAAAAATTAGAATTTAAGGCTCTAATTGCAGCAGTTTTACTCAGTCTTCTTTCTGGTTTTGGCACTCTATAAATATCAGTGATTGATTGGTTGAATAATATTGGTTGAAGGAGTATTGAAATCTGAAGTGATCGGTTTCTAAACTTTAGAACAAGCACTTTTAAAAAGTTTGACTTACAGCTGATCAAATTTGATCAGCGTTTAATTTATGCAAAATTTGTGATAACTTAAAGATGCTCAACATCTATGTAATTCTTTAGAATTCTTTGCTAAATATTAGTCACTGGAAATGACATGATGAAATAACCATCCTTACGAGGAATGGTCCATCAATCATTCATGGGTTTTGCACAAAGTCCTCTTAAGCATATAATGTATGTTTTTATTTAGGCTCCGCAAAGGACTAATCTGATTCGCATTATTGAACAGCAGTTATGTGGCTTGAGCCTAAGATGAATGACCTATTGTGTACAGTGTAACAGTAGCTGGTTGCTAACAAGTGAACTGAATAGACTATGAAGATGTTATCAGTTAAGAAGGTATAGATAACCCCTGTGTTGTGTGTGGTGTAACAATAGCTGGATGCTAGTCAATGAATTGTGAAGAGTCGTGAATGGTGTGGATTACCTCTGATTTTGAGAAAATCAGGGGGATTTTGAGAAAATCAGGGGGATTTTGAGAAAATCAGGGGGATTTTGAGAAAATCAGGCGGATTTTGAGAAAATCAGGGGGATTTTGAGAAAATCAGGGGGATTTTGAGAAAATCAGGGGGATTTTGAGAAAATCAGGGGTGTCGGGCTGGAGGGGTCTAAGGGCCAAAAAATTTTAATGGATGGAAAGCTCAATTCCTGCTGGAATTCTATTAGGCTGGGGGAGAGGATGGTTGGGGGAGGGGGTGGGCATGGCAAAGAGTAAACAACTTTTGCCCAGAATATGCTGCAAGTCTTTAAATAATCATGACAGAAATTTTTAAAATAAGGGATTTACAAAAGAAAATACCATGGTTGTCCTGTAATACAATACTAAATTTTCACAAAATATTCAAATTGTTGCCCAAGATTTTAAAACTCCTGTAATATGGTCATTTTGATAATTTTCAGTCGATTTTAAAGCAATTTAGCTCCAGTTGCCTTCACACAACTTTTAAGATTTGGCTTTTCAAAGATGTTTAGCCATTTAATTTCCATTATTCATGTGGGCTTCAACCTGTTTTTTTTGCATAAGAAGTTCCAAGAAATTTTGCCTTAGATCTTTTCATATAAATACCTCCTATGTTTGTGTTTAGTGGAAATAGACCTATAGCTGACTTTTTTTGCACGGGGTGAAAACTATCAACATTTCTGACTCCAGACTACCCCCATTACCAAAAGTGTTAAGGGAAAAGTAAAAATATTCCGAGGGAAAAGTCAAATATTTTAATAAAAAATCAAGTTTTTGGAGGGAAAGGAAAAGTTGGGTACTTTTAGGAAAAATCTTGGAAACTTTGAGGGAAAAGTAGGAACTCTTAATTTTCTGACTTAAAAAAAATCTTCACCCCCCCCCCCCCTCCCTCTCCCCTCATTAGCTGTTTGTTTTGCTGCCTATTTGTGTTCTCAAGGATAGTGTTCCATGTTCCTCAAAACAGTTTGCATTTCTCAGCAGTAGTGGTATGGGGTGGGGGGAATTCACTATGAAATACTTTTCTGTGTCCTTGATCAGATGGAAGTTGCATGACCACTGAACTAATCCTTTAAGGAATCAGATTACAGGAATGTTACTGTAATTTTTATGGTAAAGACGATTAAAAAAAAAACTGGTAATATCCTCAGAGGCGTAAATACCAGGGGGGTGTTACACCCCCCTCACACACGCACTTTCGGTAAAGGCGTCGGTAAAATTGAAGACTTGTCGGTAAATCAAGGTCCACGTCAATAAAACTTCCATCAAAGACAATGAAAACTATTGAAAAAATAAATATTATGGCTCTCATTCCACGATTTTGGACCAATTTTTTTTTTTTGCCTTTTAAAAATGTTGACGTTATATGGGCCCTGAATGTGGAATATATTTTTGTCGGTAGCGTCAAACTCTTTCGTCGGTAAATTTGTAATACCCCCCCTCCCCCCCTCCCTCCCCTTCCAATTAAAAGAGTCCACTAATGCCACTGGACATCCTATTGGTTTCTTATTCCATTTAGGAGATCACATTTCCAAGGTTTTACCAAAATATTGCGAAGTGACCTTGCAGTGTAAAGTGTGATTTCATAATTGCAGATCAGAGATAATTCCTTGATGTATTTCTATAAAATGAAAATGCAGATAGGTAAAACATGTTCTTGTGAAGTGCGTGTTATACTATGTTAATAATTAAACAAAATATTTCCAATATAATTCAGAAAGAGGCAAGTAATTTACAAAGAAATACATCAATCTTGGATCTGCCTTTATGACATCACAATGTGCACTACAAAGTCACTTGTCAATACACTGGTGAAATCTTTGAAACCCAAGAACTCTTAAAGAGAATACCCAATGTTTCTTTAATAGTTTTCTATCTTATAAATGGAAATGAAAATTCCTGGGATTATTCCTTTCTAGATTGTCATATTTAAATTTGCACAATTGAGGACAGAAGTGTGAAGAAAAAAACTGCTTTGATAACTTCTGCTCTGGAGATACAGGTGTTTAAAGACACTTCAATAAACTGTTGATACCAAAGCCAATTCCATACGTACCCCATATATATTCTGTAAAGGACCGTTTTGTAAATAAACTAGGCATATTATACTTGCATATACATTTTATCATCTTATTAATTTCGTTGTCTGGCATAGTCATCAATCTTCAATTTACAAACTTAACAAAAGACCCCGTTCAGGCCCCTAATTTTGCATTTTCAGAGGGGTGCTCCACCCTGCTTCTCATTTCCCCTGCCCCTCATTTCCCCCCACCCTGCCCCTCATTTCCCCCACCCTGCCCCTCATTTCCCCACCCTGCCCCTCATTTCCCCCACCCCCCCCTCATTTCCCCCACCCTGCCCCTCATTTCCCCACCCTGCCCCTCATTCCCCACCCTGCCCCTCATTCCCCCCCCTGCCCCTCATTTCCCCCCCTGCCCCTCATTTCCCCACCCTGCCCCTCATTTCCCCCACCCTGCCCCTCATTTCCCCACCCCCTGCCCCTCATTTCCCCCACCCTGCCCCTCATTTCCCCCACCCTGCCCCTCATTTCCCCCACCCTGCCCCTCATTCCCCCCCTGCCCCTCATTCTCCCCACCCTGCCCCTCATTTCCCCCACCCTGCCCCTCATTTCCCCACCCTGCCCCTCATTTCCCCACCCTGCCCCTCATTTCCCCCACCCTGCCCCTCATTTCCCCCATCCTGCCCCTCATTTCCCCACCCTGCCCCTAATTTCCCCCACCCTGCCCCTAATTTCCCCCACCCTGCCCCTCATTTCCCCCACCCTGCCCCTCATTTCCCCCACCCTGCCCCTCATTTCCCCCACCCTGCCCCTCATTTCCCCCACCCTGCCCCTCATCCCCCCCCCTGCCCCTCATTCTCCCCTGCCCCTCATTTCCCCACCCTGCCCCTCATTTCCCCCACCCTGCCCCTCATTTCCCCACCCTGCCCCTCATTCCCCCACCCTGCCCCTCATTCTCCCCTGCCCCTCATTTCCCCCACCCTGCCCCTCAATTCCCCCACCCTGCCCCTCATTTCCCCCACCCTGCCCCTCATTTCCCCCACCCTGCCCCTCATTTCCCCCCCTGCCCCTCATTTCCCCCACCCTGCCCCTCATTTCCCCCACCCTGCCCCTCATTCCCCCACCCTGCCCCTCATTCTCCCCTGCCCCTCATTTCCCCCCCCCTGCCCCTCATTTCCCCCCACCCTGCCCCTCATTTCCCCCACCCTGCCCCTCATTTCCCCCACCCTGCCCCTCATTTCCCCACCCTGCCCCTCATTTCCCCCACCCTGCCCCTCATTTCCCCCACCCTGCCCCTCATTTCCCCCACCCTGCCCCTTATTTCCCCCCACCCTGCCCCTCATTTCCCGCACCCTGCCCCTTTTCATTCTACATTTTGTTCACATATAAGATACTTTTAAGAACTACAGTACGTTGCCTTCTTTTCATGCTGATAACAGTTCCCCAATATAATAAGATACAGGAACACTACTTGTTGCATTGATTTATACTTCCTTCTTTATATTTGAAGTGCTCTCAAATTGCCCATGATGCCCCAGTAACACCTAGTTCCTTTCTGGTGTATTTAAAGGACAACAATCTTCATGTGTATTGATAGTAGCTGAAACCTATCTGATAATAATAGTAGCCATGTGTAACTACATAAATAGGAATTATGTACCGGTGCTATATTACTCGGAGTTGTTGTTAATATTGTAGGGGCATTCTTCAAGGGAGGGGATGTAGGGTATATGTATATCATGCCAGTGTAGAAACAACTTTAAACAAACACAACTTCATACCATGGTAGTGTATGTTCTACTGACTTTATTCATGTAGCTGAAGTAACATCTCCCTGCTAGTACAGAATACAGCTTTCTTATCAGTAACAATAGGATAATCTGGATTAAGCCTTGGCAGTGGCTTTCCCTTCTACCCAGTAGGTAAAGTTACCATTAACAATAGGATAATCTAGATTAAGCCTTGGCAGTGACTTTCCCTTCTACCCAGTATGCGTATAGTAATTGATAGCATAATATACATATACCCTACATCCCCTTCCTTGAAGAATGCCCCTACAATATTAACAACAGTTCTGAGTAATATAGCACTGGTATATAATTTATATTTATGTAGTTGCACATGGCTACTATTATTATTAGATAGGATTGATCACACAGCTACTATCAGTACATTTGAAGATTGCTGTCCTTTAAATGCCCTTATGATTCAACAGTGCTCTTTTATATTCTTAGCCTTCAAAGAATTATTAATAGTTACCATGAAACCATACAAGAGTGATAATACATAACATACTGTAGCTTATAATTATTGTGATATCCTGTATCAGTTCTTTAAAACAATAAATTAATCATAATACTTAACCTAAAACCAGGGGTTTGCCTACATGGCAGTGGAAAGAATGTCACCTTCCCATCTAGCATCCCCAGTCTCCAACCAGTTCTCCACAACTGGCTAATAAAATGGCGGTGAAATTTTCAGGTAAATACTTTTCACGGAACGTTTGGTAAACCAACAAAGGGACCATGCAGCAATCACTGCATTCAGTTCAGTGGTCAAACATGTCTGTCATATGACAGAAGAAATGTATTTCTGTGACACTTGTTTTAGGAGAATAGGTAGCTCAGTTGGCAGAGCGCACGACGGAGATGCTGGAGGTCGCGGGGTCAAGGCTTGTCAGGTCTAAATTATTTTTTCACAGCTATGCAGACAGATAGGCTAAACATCAAAGTATAAGCATTTTATCTGCAGCTCCTCGTTCAAGTGTTGAGAAAAGTGACAATGGTTGAATAGCACAAAACCGTCCTTCGGAGGGGACGTTAAGCTGTCAATCCTGACGGCAAAACAGTCACCCCCTGCCTGGTTCTCTGAACACTATTCGAGAAGAGATAACGTGAAAAAAAGCTTTTCATTCAATTCCTGTCCCAGGCAAGTAAAGTTCATGTGCACCCACGTAGGCAGCTGGAGAACTAATTACCTGCTGTGGAGGGCATTAAGACCGTTGGTGTAATGCGCTACATAAAAGTGTTATAATTATTATTATTCATTTAGTAAATATTGAAGTCTAATTTTCTGTTACTGAAATATTTTCTTCAAAATTTTGTCAGATAATAAATAATGTTCATTTAAACGTTTTAGTACTGAAATATTCAAGTTTTCAGGTCTCTGTGTGGATATGCGTAATGCTCTTGTAATATTGATGAAGGTATTCTCGACTTAATTTGACACTGGCAATCAACGGGAGGGGTGGGAAGCCTGTGCCAATGTTTGTACATAACATGTCATTTCTGAAAATATTTGGATAAATACGTTGCATGGCTTCTATTCTGTTTTCAGTCATTTGTACACGTATATCTGCAGGGGTGAGATGTAGCCAGCCTTTTGGAATGTGAGAAGGGAGGGGAGGGGGTCGTGAAACCAAAAAATTGCTGATGGTGTGTCATTTGTTATCCAAAATCGTGTCCAAATAGCAGTTCGGAGACTATATTTTACTGTGCAAGAGAGAGCTAGGTAATTTCCTCCAAATCTGGAATGTTAAGCCAAATTTCTGGACCTTTTGGGGAGCATTGGATATAAGCACCCAGTTAAACACTCTGGCTACACCCAGATCTGAACTGATACAATTTTTTCATTGTTCTGCTACCATCATGGCAGGGGGACGCAGCTTTAAACTTACATAATTCCACCACAGGTTATATCTTTAAATATATTTTTAAATGGGTCGTGTACAACCCTCGATAATTCCTGTTGCCTTTGTCGCCATGGCGATTAAATCTCAAATATTGGCAACCAAAAAATTGAAAAATGATGATTTTATTAGCCAGAGAAATGACACTTAGTCTCACCTGGCGATCAAAATAAAAGTTTCTTTGAGTATAAAGGAATGCACTGAAAATATTCCGGTAGCATGAAATAAATATTCTTTACTGCCCCAAAATTACTGGCAATCCCAATTTTTACACTGCAACTTTGTTCCCACAAGCCCCATGGCACCAGTACATTATGTACATTATCATATCACTGAGCAACAGTATATATATATGGATGTACGACAGGTACGTAATCCTGTTCACTCACATAATACCGTAATCCGTACAGAGAGGTGCCTGAAAAAATTATTACAATCACTTTTCTGATGGAAAAAGTTCATATTGTTTGCTTTGCGATCAAGTCTTTACTTGCGATAATTGTTTTGCACATTTTTGAAATTAAAAGTTGTCATTCAAGTATGAAGCTAAATCATTCAGCCAGGAAAACTGTCAGAGGAAAAAAGTTTGTTTCATTTAAGATGATAATTTAAAACACTTTTTGTACTTAACAATTTTGGAGATCAAAATTTTTTAGAAATAAGAGAACATGGTCGGCAGCTTTTTTTTTCTTCCGAATTGGCGACCACAAAATGCAATTGTTGAGGGATAGGAGTGTACAGGTGTCATATATTTATAAGATAAAAACATGCTTCTGGGGATTTTAATCACTTCTACGGTGTTCACTAAACTTCAAAACATTATGGCTAAGCTGTTTCAGATGATAGTACAACATCAAGAATGACCATACACGATACAAAAAAAACATCAAAGAGAAACACAATATTGATTGCAAATTATTTCAATTCAAATCAAAAGGCATCCATGAAATATAAGATCACAAGCTGAAATCCTTCTTTAAACAACTTTGTGCCAAACCATAGCAAAAATGTACATTGGTTAATTTCAAATGGTACAAAAATGTAAGTTACAGACAAAATTCCAATGTAAAATTTGATTTAAGACCTTATCTTTCTTCTCAAAACTCATACACACACGCGACTTGTCCACATATGCTTGACAAAAAGTCATTGACGGATTGGTTGTTCAGTATTCAACCAAGTTTATCTTATATGAATGAGGACTAATAGAAACAAAATGGTGAAGAAACTACTTCAATATCTTATTCCGTTAAGTCTACTGTAGGTTGGCACCCTCATCCTCACATTCTTTGCAATTGATGTGTATTTTGAAGAAAAAAACAACAAAATATTTTCTTTATTCGGGTGGTAAATTGTAATTACTCTTACTAGATCCTGCTTTACAACTTTCATTGACAATGTTTTTCAGCCACAAAGTCACAGGAAAAAATATTAAAGAACATAAAGACGTCTGAGAAGAATCTGAGATTGTGACATCACAACTAGTCTAATTTCAGTCATTTCTACACAATTGATACAGAACTCAAATATCTCCTTAATGGAATGAGATTTTTGTAAGTTTTTTTCACCATTTGTTTTGTTTCTTCTTTGAATTCCTCTTTTCGTATGAGATGAACTTGCTTGACCCATGAACTAATCCTTTAAATGTCAATTAACAAGACTTGGAAAGATTCAACAATTATTGAAGGTGTAAAAATCTTTGGGCAAGATCTTTTATTGGAAGAACTCAACTGGAGTGCAGAGAACTTGGTTCAACAACTGGTAGGGGAGGGGGGGGGCAACAAAATCCACACTTTTCAAAAAGAAGGGGGTCATTCGTTATGTTGTGAAAATCAGCTTCATATCAAGTCTCATCAGTAAGGATTATTTTCACTGTTGCCTTTCCTCCCACCAATTTATGAAGTTAAAAGTTCAGTGGTGCAAGGGCAGAGCCATACTTTTGAGGAAAAAAAAGGGGGACATCTAAAAATTATCCAAACAAGTACGGTTTAATTTTTATGTTTAAAAATTCATATTCATTTGGGGGTTATCAGGAATCTTTTCTGCTTCATCTCTATTCCAATGAGCAATTATCATTTTAATTTCTTTTCATGCAGAACTGTCGACTCTCTATTCTACTGAGGCGAGTCTATTGATTCATCTTTCGCGCCAGACACAAACATTTAAACTGCTATTTGCATCAGGAATGCACCGTTGTAGGTTTGAAGTCTCCACTCTATCAATTTCCTTTCGAGTAAGACGCACATAACTACTATTTGTGTCAGGAATGCACCATTTTAAGTTTTTCACTCTTAAAATCCATTGGTTCTAGTAACGTTTCGATGGATGTGGGGATGGACGGAGGGACGAATGGCAGAAATGCTATATTCACCAACTTCGTTGACGAGGCAGTAATAAAGAATAAATAAAACCAGCTAACAGTAACTTTTACCTTCAAAGAAAAAGAATACCTCTAAAATACAATTTACCGGACAGCTTTTCTGATTATTGGGAGTTATATACAAACAACAAAATTAATTGCTTATTTCATATTCATATTGCAAATGTTGATTTGTTTGATTTTTTAAGGCAAACACAAAAAAATTGTAAACCAAAATAAAGACAGCATACAGCATGTGAAAGTAAGAAAAGACTACTATTAAAATACCTCATAAAATATTTCGTTTAGCAAATTCCGCACATTAACAAAAAACGAATCTATAAATATCAAAATACCTTTAAGGCATAACAAACGTCTCACTTTCAAAAGAAATCTTGTAATTCTTTACTTTGAAAGCACTCTTACACAACAACAGCAACACCATTTATGTTTACCGTATTCGACGTATTAAGTGCCCCAGCTCTAATAGGCGCCCCTGCTCCAATAGGGACCCCTGCTCCAATAAGCGTCCCTGCTCCAATTAGCGCCCCTGCTCCAATAGGCGCCCCTGCTCCAATAGGCGCCCCTGCTCCAATAGGCGCCCCTGCTCCAATAAGCGCCCCTGCTCCAATAAAAGCCCCTGCTCCAATAAGCGCCCCTGCTCCAATAAGCACCCCTGCTCCAATAGGCGCCCCTGCTCTTATAGGCGCCCCTGCTCTAATAGGCACCCCTGCTCTTATAGGCGCCCCTGCTCTAATAGGCGCCCCTGCTCTAATAAGCGCCCACCCAACAATTTTTTACTGAAAACATATCCCAACATCAATAATTAATTAATCTTTTATGTTTATGTGTATTAATGTTTAATGTTTTTGGTACGCTAACCTGAATCCCTATAAACACGGGGAATTTTTTGTTGTTGTAATTAGTTGGTTTGTTGATGTTTAACGGTACCGTGACAGTCAAGAGTCAAATGTGCCAAAAGGGTGTTAGAAATTGAAGGTGCTAGAGTGGATTGGAGATGAGAGGGGATAGGAAAGAGAAGAAAAAAAAATAGGATGAAAAAGAAAGGTGAAAAAAGATGAGAGAAAAAAAACAGGAAAGGAGGGATAGGATGGTATCGTAGAAAAAAGGGGAGTGTGGGTAAGGATAAGAAGAGGTGGAATAAGTTGCTATTGCGGAAGATTGTGGTGCTGTTGGAGGGATTGTTTTGATCTTTGTCTTGTGTCTAATCCATAAATTATTGCATAGAAAAGGAAAAAACTGAAGTGTAATACTTACCAAATGTTTCCTCAAAACATTATTTTTAACATCATTTTTGTCATATCAAGTATAAGGAATATTTCCTTTTGTTTGGCCGAATTCGCATTGTTCGTGAAAAGATCAGAAATGGAGCTGGAGTTTAGGTATGAGGGACAAGTTAAGAGTATGTGCTTAATCAAGAGATCAGTGTTGCAAGTAGGGCAAAGAGGTTTGGGAGAGCCTGAAAGGAGATAGGAGTGGGTGAGGAAAGAGTGATCAAGGCTTATGGGGGTGACAACAACGTCGTCTCTACGATTGCGACTGTGCATAAGAGGGTTGGTCTCACATTTGATATTGATAGTGTGAAGTTTGTTACTGGTCTCAAGATTCCAGGAGTATTGCTAGGTCTTCCTAAGGTAGCTGGAAATGTTGAGGCGGAAGTCAAAAAGTGTGGAAAAAGGATATGTGAGATATGGTTCGACGACCGGTAATTAGTACTTATGAATAGGGATATCTTTCCTTTTATTTGGCCGAATTCGCATTGTACGCGACTCCTGAGCAAGGGCGCTTTTTAAGAAGAAAGTATGCGCCTAAAAAGTGGTGCAATTTTATTTTCATAAGTGTCCTGGGCACTTATTACATCGAATATGGTAATTAGTCCAAAGAAATAAGAGCAGCTTATTTACTAAGAAGTACATGAATGATTTTAAATTACAACAACACAGCACATGTTCACAGCAGTAGAAACACCCAATGTATGGCAGTGGTAAATTGCTTGTTTAAATGTAAGCGATACAATTAACACCAGTTCAAACCAAATAACATTGTTTGAAATTTTATACAAATGTAATACCAATGCAAACTCACTTCTTAAGCATTAAATTGACCAAGCATGAAATTTTAGATACAATATTTAATGAAAATATAAAACACATTTAGATCTTACAAACCCCCCCCCCGCTGACCCTAAACAGGTGGGAAAAGGATTAAATGGTGAAACACTCATTCTACCAGTGAGAAGTGCAGTAAGCCTATACATGTGGAGAATAATAAGCCTCTTCTTGTTATGTGTCGATGTATAACTAAGTCCAAAAATAATTAGTCATCGCCTTACAGTCTCAACTCACATCAATATTGTCACTTATCTTTATAAAAAAAAAAAACTCCTCCCTGGCAAGATGGGTCTATAAAACAAGGTTTAACTTGACAAATGACTGACTCCTCTATCTAATTAACGTGGAACACTAATTAGTAGTTTCAAAACAAAGAGAAAGAATCATTCTTTAAGAACAGTATTGAAAAATACCTCTCAAAAATTATGTCCTTCTTCTTTGAAATAATAATAATAATAATAATAATAATAATAAAATCAAAATCAAAATCAAAATCATAATCATAATAATAATAATAATAATAATAATAATACTACTACAATATATTTATAAAGTGCCTAAATATGCACATAAAAATACACGCAAAAGGTCAATAAACAAAATGAAACAATTAAGATCTAACAAAAAAGCAGGAACAAAATAAAGATAGAATAGAAAAGACCTGACGAGCAAGAACAATTAAGAAATGACTTCATATTTCTCCAACAAATGGACAAAAACTCAATACTTAGAAGTTTCGATGCCATTGGCCAAAAGCATTTCCACAAAAAAAAAAAAATTTTATTCCATTCTCAGTCCTGCCACACGGCAGTAGAATTTACGCTGAAATAATCTTTCAAGTCGACATAGACCGCTCCACCAAAATAATCCAAGATCCAAATGTATGTCAACTTCACTCCGACGACTTCAAAATTGTGGCTGGCTGGGAGGTTTGGCATAACTGGATGGCGTTGAAAGAGGGTCTTTTTCGCAAACGATAATTCCTTTTTGTCTGTCACAACGTAGGCATGTCCTGCAAAATCGAATGAAGAAAAAAAAAAACCTCTAGACATGTACTAGAGAAACAACGGTAGCTAAATGAATTTAAAATCATGGAAAAAATGGCAACACCCCAACAAAATCAATTGTTAAGAAAGTGTGCAGGCCTCCCAGGGGCATAACATATCATAATATTCATTCACCAACTAAGCTGACTTTTACTAATATCTGTAGCCCTAATTTTAATTACCTGACTTAAGTTTACCCCGCTAAGCGTAGCGGGGATTTTTACGAGAGTTATACTTACCTTCCATGCTATAAATATGCAATCTGGTCACATAACCTGATTATAACGCACTTGTAACCGACCTTAAAAACGTAGTTACCAGTCCAGTCCTGAACTCCATATAACCTCTACTAACCCTCACTCAACATTCCACCGAGGCCTGAACGAGAGGGAAGGCACGCGGGATGCATGGAAGGTAAGTATAACTCTTGTAATATCCCCGCTACGCTTAGCGGGGTAAATTTACTTCAAGTTATACCTTATCTTCCATGCTATAAATATGCAATCAGATTGCAACCGAGGATAGGAAGGGAGGGTTTTCGGGTCGCAGCACAATTTTCTAAAGGCTGGTACTAAAACTCTCACTAATCTAATCCCGCTCAAAGGACGAAATTCCTTCTCCTCTTAAGATAAAAGACCTCAGAGTGGTAAGTACTAAAACAAAGTAACCCACATCTAGTTACAGTCAAACCGAACAAGGCACTATTCGTTAACAGTAACTGAGGCAAACATCGCATGAACCCGAGTTAGAAACTAGGAAAATATGCCAACCGGAAGAGCGTTTGGACACGATATCAATATCGTAGTAGTGTCTACAATAACGCCACAATACGCACCGGATTCGTCCACGAGACGGAACCGGCTAGTAAAATACGATTGGGAACGAAGCGTGTACTAGCTAAAACAAATTGGAGAATTCCCAGACCGGGAAAAAATTCGTTAGCACGCAACTACTTAAAAGCAAAAGTAAGCAAGGTAATACGAACTTCGCAAAGTCAGGCAAAAACAAGGGAAAAAACCGAGATAAGCTTTTTCCCTAAATCCCGTGAAAGGGGCTATGCCTCGAACCCGAGTGCGTACCCCAGCCATTCCATGAACAGTGTCGACTACTTTAAGAGAAAGCTACTGGACGATCCATTGGAGGAAAATGTCTCCTGACACAGTACAATGAGAGCTCTGTGTATCTTCCCAGTGGGCGCGAGTTGACCGTAGACCCAAGTGAAAAACCTTGGTGAATGACCAAGCTATCCCAGAGCCCGTGACTAAACCAAGTCTGAGAGAGGGCCCCCTTCCAAAATGGGGAGGGGAATGAACAACTCCTCAAAAAGGCCTTGCTACGCCTAGGATAGGCGGACTAAGGCCACATCGTCAAACAAAGTGCTCTGGGACTGTGATGCAGTTTGCCGGAGCCCGGGAAAAAGACAAAAGTCGTCCCTGACCCGAGGCTCGTATGGGAAACCTGCAAGTTCTTGAGCAGCTGAGGGAACCGCACTTGGCCGGGCCAAGTGGGTGCTATTGGTCGTACGTCACCTTGCTTAGCATATTCGGTACAAGCGTGAAAGGCGGAAAACGTAACTCATTTAATGAGTCCTTTTGAAAGTAAATGCGTCGACCCCGAAACCCACGGGTCAGGAGAAAGGACGCAAAGAATTGATAGCTTCCGATCATCCTCGGATGCGGACAGACCTACGTCCGGGAGACCGAATAAGGTCCTGTTGGCTCTGGTCACCTATGGGAAGCACGCCCATCCTGTGGGGTTCCACTGAAGCGAGACGATTTTGATCATGTTCTCGTAAGTCCGAGGTGAGCGGCCTTAAGGCTGCGCCGAGAGGAGAGGGAGAATTTCAGAAACTCTTGAAGTCCGTTCCTATCTGTCTGAAAAGGAGACCACAACAGTGGTGTAAAGTCGGCGCGAATTTGAAGTGCCTTGCTCAGCATTAGCGGTAAAAGGTGAAAAATGCCTGGCATACTGCCTGTGAAAAAGGCCAAGTACCTGTACAAGTTTCTGTCATAGGGGGTCACATGAAATGTGCCCCTACCTCGACCAAGATCATCCGTCGGCACTGACGGTGAAAGTCTGACGGGTGGAAACTTCTTTCCTCACAACAGGTGGAAGCGTCCGCACCACAATTAAACGGGGGTGGCCACCTACTAAACGTGTAAAGCGGAGATACTGAATGAGACCATCTTCAGCCCAGACTTCAACACCGTCCTCTCCATGACTCGCCTACGGCTCCGAAGCGGTGACTGAAAACTGTAGCAGTTGCGGAACCGCGTAGCTCTAGGCCACTCCTATCAACAGCGAAACTCGTCTATGAAATTGATTGGAAAAAGTGTTAACGTACAACGTATAGTTACAACCTTAGAACTGCAGAGCCTATGGCTACGGATGTGGAGAAAACTAATACCGTATTTCTGTACGGGTAGTTAACTAACAGGCCTTAAAGCCGCGTTGAACTGCTTTATGAAGGTGTTAAAGTATAGTATGACCGTTGTTTTTAATAGCTACCCCAATCGTGAGATTGTCTATCAAAAGGCCACCAATGTCGAGAAAAGTATCCTTCATTGAGTTAATTTTGACAGGGGGTTAAACGTACTACGTCAACTGTATGAGTCGTTAACCCAAGCACTGGGGTAGAAATCACGAAAGAGTTGACATCCTGTGTATACTACACAGGCCGTTAATTCCATTAAACACCCTTCAGCACAGACCTGAGAAGCTCGTGGCTACGTGGGGGGAATAACGCCATACTCAGAGTACGCATCCCCGTTAAGTAGTATAGAGCCGTTTTGGATCTACAAAAGCATCAACGTGACAAGTAAATTCCACTAGCCGTCCGCCAAGTTTGCCTCTGTTCAGCACGGAGCAACAAAGCTAGTGGCTACGCGAGGGGGACAACTGGTACTGGTACGTGTCCCTAATGTAATAGCTATCAGAACAAAAGATCGTCTGGGTCTACAATAGCGTTAACGTACTACACCTGTTACATGAGTCGTTACCTCAGTATACTTCTATTCACCATGGGGACACTTAGGGGAGTAAAGTCGTACTCAGTACGCGTTCCTGTTGGAATAGCTAAAAATATACTGGAGCCGTATGGGATACGGAGGAGTTCACGTGCTACGCAAGGTATACGAGCCGTAAACTCTGTTTGTTTCACTACAGAGCTACAAAGCTGGTAGCTGCGTGGGAACGGGGGGGGGGGGGGACTACCATCATACTCAGTACGTGTCCCAGTAAGAATAGTGGCTGCGGAACTCTGTAGCTCCAGGCTACTGGTTGCTTATTATGCACGCTGCTGGTGTATGACGTTAACTCCGTTTGTTCTTCACCACGGAATGCGTAGCTGGTGGCTACCTGTGGGGGACTGCCGTCAATGACGACCGCGGAACTCTGTAGCATGCGGCTATCGGTCACATTATCGTAAAGTTGTGTTACTCGGGTTTATCGTACGTTGTACGTTATCCCGTGTAGGTACTGTGGGAGCTTTAACGGCCCATTAAAACCGGAGCCGTGTAAGGCTAGGCTCTGAGAGCGTGAGGGCCCGTACGAGGCCACACAACAGAGTCGTAAGGGCTTGTAGAGTGTAGCTACAGAACTGTATGGACCTGTAAAGCCGTGTCCCGGACTCGTGAACTCATGTCTTGAAGCCGTAGGGACCAGTACGGAGCCTTTCAGAGGGTCCGTAAAGTTGTGGTACTCCCGAGGTTATGTTCAACGCAAAAATTATATTCAGTGTAATTCAGACGTCTTGGGCGAGTAACACACCGACACTCGGGGACCTGTCCTCCGTGTCCATGATACTGATGAAAAATATTGCGAAACTGTAACGTTCAACGCGGCAAATCTTACTGAGGCAGTTCGCACGGCCGCGAAACTGCATAGCTAATGGCTACAGAAACAAGAAGAAAATAGCTCTCGTGATCCTATACTTCTTGTGAAGATTGTCACTTTTTATCTGACCACGTAGCTTCGTAGCTAGCGGGTCTATTTCCGGGTTAATCGTACAGTGTGCGTTATCCAGTTACAAAACTATGGAGCCGTACGGACCCGTTCCCTGGTTATGTTGCGGAACTGTAACGTTCAATGCGGAAAGTCTTACTGAGGCAGTTCACATGGCCATGCAACTACGTAGCTAATGGCTACAGAAAGAAAAAGAAAATAGCTCTCGTGATGCTATACTACTTGTGAAGATTGTCACTTATCGCCTGACCACGTAGCTGGCGGGTCTATTTCCGGGTTTATCGTACGGTGTACGTTATCCCGTTACAAAACTCTGGAGCCATGTGGACCCGTTCGGTTTAGAGAAGCGTTTACACGCGACACATCGCGGGACATCTTGGGCGCGTAATGCACTGACACTCGAGTTTGTTTGTTTGTTTGATGAGGTCTTAACGGCACCACGACAACGAAGGTCAAATTGTGCCCGAGAGGTCAGATCATTTTAGAGGTAGTAAGGAAAGAGACCAGGGGGAGAATGAGAGAAATTCAAGAACAAAAGCCAGAAAGCTGTGATCGAGAGAGGAGGTGCATGGGTAAAACAAAAACAAAGTAGAGAGGGGGTGGAAGAGGAGAATTAAATATGGTTGTAGAGGGATGCATGCTGAAGGAAGGAGATTATTTTATCTGGAGGATTTTTCTGGAAGAACTCAGCAATTGAGTTGTGGGGAGCGAGGAAGCTCTGGGAAGGTTGTACAGGGGGCAAGCAAGGAGAACGTGTTGGATTGTGAGGATGCAGTGGCAATTGTTACAGAGGGGTTGGGGGAACCAATAAGGAGGTGGGAGTGAGTGAGGTGGGTGTGACCAATTCTAAGACGGGTAATATGAACGTTGTCGATACGAGAAGGTTGTTGATGGTGGATTTGATCGGGATTGTGGGCTGGATGACATGGAGTTTGTTATCAATTTGGAAGTTCCATAAGGTTTGCCAGCGGTCACGAACAAGAGAAGCGATAAGCGGTTTGATGTCAGAGAGGGTTTTGGGAAAAGGGGAAGGGAGGAGGTTAAGGGCAAGCTTAGCGGCTGTATCAGCCCTGTCATTGCCAGGGATGCCAACATGGCTGGGTATCCAGAAGAAAAGAACACTTTTCCTGCAGAGGGTGGGAGAAAAGAGTTTCCGGAGGAGGAGGTGGCAGGTGAGGTTATCCCATTTAAGATTGAGTAATGAAGTAAGAACAGCCTTTGAGTCAGAGAAAATGGCAAAGTGACTAAGAGGAGAGCACTCAATAAAGTTGAGGGTGAGGAGAATGGCCTTAGCCTCGGCTGAAAAGATGGATGAGTGGTCAGGAAGTCTGCTACTGAGGGTGATGTCTTGGATGATGGCAGCAGCAGCTGTCTTGTTGCCTTCCTTGGAGCCATCAGTATAGATGGAGGTGTAATTTGAGAGTTGGTCTTTGATTTGGTTGTGGAGATTGATGAAGAGGTTAGGGTGAGTTTGAGTTTTGTTATAAGTGGAGAGGTCTAGGTGGATAGAAGGGAGGGGGGTGGCCCACGGAGGAAAAGTGGGCCAGGAGTAGGTGCCGAGAGTGGCGGGGTTGATGCCAAGTTGAAAGAGGTCTGATTTAATGCGTAAGCTGAAGGGAGGCGATAGGGTTTTAGTCCTATCAAAGAGGAAGGAGAAATTGGGGTACCTAATGAGGTTGTAAACAGGGTTCTGGGTGTTGGTGAGGACTCTAAAAGCATAGGAGAGGCTAAGCTTTTTACATCTAAGTAGAGAGGGGGGTTCGTTGGCTTCAACATGAAGGCTAGTGATTGGGGAGGTCCTGTAGGCTCCTAGACAGAGCCTGAGGGCTTCATTTTGGATGGTGTTAATGTGGTTGAGGTATGAGTTGTGGGCAACACAGTAAACAATATTGCCATAGTCAAGCTTGGCACGAATGGTGAGCCATTTTTGAGGAGAGCATAGCGGTTCGCTCCCCAAGTAGTGTTGGAGAGCAGTCGGAGGATGTTGAGGGAGCTATTGCATTTTACTTTCAGGTTGGTGATGTGTGGCTTGTAGGTGAGCTTGGGGTCTAGAGTTAGACCAAGGAACTTTGTGTTTTCAACTTTAGGGATGCAATTCCCATTGAGCACAAAGTTCGGGTTGGGGTGGAGGTTGTTGAAATGACAAAAGTGCATGCAGACTGTCTTGTCTTGGGAGAATTTAAAACCGTTATTGTTGCTCCAGACTTGCAGCTAGTTGAGGCTGGTTTGGAGCCTATTTTCAACAATAGGAAAGCTAGGGGAGGAGTAGAAGATGGTGAAGTCATCCACGTAGAGGGTACGTTTGATGCTGGGGCCAAGGTTATTCCCGATGTCATTAATGCTCAGGTTGAAGAGAGTGGGGGAGAGGATGCTGCCTTGGGGGACGCCCTCTTCTTGGGGGTACAGGTTGGAGAGGGTGTGGCCAATACGGACTTAGTAGTGCCTGGGTGAGAGGAAGTTTTGAATAAAGATGGGGAGGTGGCCTCTGAGGCCAATGGTGTGAAGTTTTCGGGTAATGCCGTATTTCCAAGTAGTGTCGAAAGCTTTCTCGAGGTCAAAAAATATGGCAATGAGGTGTTCCTTTTTTGCAAAGGATTCCCGGATAGCGGTGTCGAGCGTAATTAACTGGTCTAGGGTATTGCGACGTTTTCGGAAGCCGCTCTGGTGAGGAGAGAGGATTCTGTTGGTCTCGAGGAACCAGTTTAGTCTCTGATTAATGATCTTTTCCATAATTTTACAGAGACAGCAAATAAGGGCGATGGGTCGGTAGCTGGTGGGGTTGGCACCATCCTTCCCCGGTTTAAGGACGGGGATGACAATAGCTGTCCTCCAGATAGGGGGAAAGGAGTGTGAGGACCAAATGTGGTTGAAGACACTCGAGGACTTGTCCTCCGTGTCCATGATTTTGGTGAAAATAATTGCGGAACTGTAACATTCAACGCGGACAATCTCATCAATGGCGTTCACATGGCCATGAAATTGCATAGCTAATGGCTACGGGACCAAGAAGAAAATATCTCCTGTGGTGCTATACTTCTTGCAAAGATTGTCATTTGTCACTAGACCACGTAGCTTCGTAGGTAGTGGGTGTATTTCCAGGTTAATCGTACAGTGTACGTTATCAGTTACAAATCTATGGAGCCGTATGGACCCGTTCACCGAAGCCGTCCAATAGACCCGTAAACACGGGCCGTGGAGCTGTCCAATGGACCAGTACAGACCCGTAAACACGGGCCGTTGAGCCATCCAATAAACCTGTACGGACCGTAAACACGGGCCGTAGAGCCATCCAAGACCCGTACGGAGCCGTAAACACGGGCTGTGGAACCGTATGTATCCGATCACCGGAGCCGTACAGACCAAAACGGACCCGTGAAATTGTGACTCACGTATAACCTATTTAGGCACCGCCTTTACGTGGCCCTACCGGTCCTTATCACGGAACTGTGGACTACAGCAGTGTACAATGGGTTTACTCGCTAAAAATCCGTGCCTAGCACAACTCAGTAATCTTATCGAGAAGGGGGCGCTTCTTTATTGTGGTTTATTCTAAGTGACGTCTAGGACGCCACTCAGCTAATCAATATAAACTCCGGTAACTTACTTCTGATAGACCTCACCCGTGGCCCTCCCGACTCAGTATTCTATCGAGTCAGAGGCCTCCAGGGGGTTAATCAGAAAAAGTTAGCAAAGTAAACTACAAACACAGGCCTCCACAACTCAGTAATCTATCAGGAAGGTGGCCCTGGCATAAGTAGAAACTCTGAGACTAATTGCTTTATATCACCTCTTGGCGTTTTTCTGAAAAGTAAAAATTTATATGAATGCATACATATACACTTACACCAAGACGCCACTACGGGGGATGTACCTACGACCCTGCATCAAACATAGAGAGGCAAGCCACAGCAATTTAGTGCATCAAAACAAATTATCAGAAAAATTTTAGAAACCCGAGAAAATGCAGCGAACGTAAGTAACTTGGCGTCTGTGGAGATAAAAAGAAAAGATTAGATCTCCTGTGAAAAGGATGTCGGAGAGACTCCCTCAAGGTCGCTCCAATGCCCCAAAATTCAAGCATGAAAATTAAAAACTTTTGTCTTAATTATATGCGAGAAAAACGAATACACGATATGTACTGGGAACGTTAAATAGAATATAGGCTCTCTTGTAAGAACTGTAGCTCCTTGGAGCTGTAAGAAGCAGACTCCTCGAATACCCTGTGGTGACGTCGACCCAATACACATGCGCCAAAATCTATTGAAGAAATTGGCCTAATACATACGAGAACCTGTACTGAAGATATCCTAACATGTTAATACAATGCATAGAATAACGCTAGGCTCTCCTCGTCGAAAGGGCGGGGCCCAGGGTGAAAAACACTTAAACCCAGGGGCAAGAGGTCCACTAGACAGGCACACTTGGTGCTCTAGGGCATAAAAACACCGGCCATGAGAATGGGACTCTCTAGAACTAGCCACCCGCTTTGTACGGATGGAGACAAAAACACTCTATCCTAAGTGTAGGCTACACGGGAAAGTCCTGTGAGTTGGACTGAAGAAATCCCGGACCCATGGCTACCTCGTCTTACCTCAGAAGACTTGAAAAAGCAAACCGGATAAGATAGAGCAGTGTAAAAACCTGCCTGGTAGAAGCTGCAAAGGAGAAAATTGTTAAAAAAACATTAAATTTATAAAAGAAAATTTGACCAGTTCCAGCGATGTTGTGAAAACAACACGCTGAAAAAGAGTGAGGGTTAGTAGAGGTTATATGGGGTCAGGGCTGGGCTGGTAACTACGTTTTGAAGGTCGGTTAGAAGTGCGTTAGAATCAGGTCATGTGACCAGATTGCATATTTATAGCATGAAAGGTAAGATATAACTTGAAGTAATTTTCAATGTTTCTGAGCTCCAGTGGGAACCCCTTGAAATTAGACATACCAAACGTAAGATTCACTGCCATTTTAGGGAAGTCCATAACACAACTCCTTCAAATATCCAGCTCCCTGCAGAGCATAAATGGAAGACATACAAGCACAGGTGGGATTTGAGGGGGGAAGGGGGAACTTGCCCCCCACACACACTTTTTTTCAGAATTTGTATCTTTTGTATGGTGATTTTTTGCATCTTAGTGTGATTTTGCTACCCACTTTTGACTTTGCCCCCCTACTATCAGTATGCAAATCCTGTCCATGCATACAAGACAAAACACAGACCATACCCATATAACTTCTTCATCTTTAATAATTTATGCTCTTTATATCCCAGATCAATTTATGCTCTTTATACCCCAGATCAATTTATGCTCTTTATACCCCAGATCAATTTATGCTCTTTATACCCCAGATCAATTTATGCTCTTTATACCCCAGATCAATTTATGCTCTTTATACCCCAGATCAATTTATGCTCTTTATACCCCAGATCAATTTATGCTCTTTATACCCCAGATCAATTTATGCTCTTTATACCCCAGATCAATTTATGCTATTTATACCCCAGATCAATTTATGCTATTTATACCCCAGATCAATTTATGCTCTTTATACCCCAGATCAATTTATGCTCTTTATACCCCAGATCAATTTATGCTCTTTATACCCCAGATCAATTTATGCTCTTTATACCCCAAATCAATTTATGCTCTTTATATCCCAGATCAATTTATGCTCTTTATACCCCAGATCAATTTATTCTCTTTATACCCCAGATCAATTTATGCTCTTTATATTCTAGATCAATCAGAGGCTGAAACTTGCTTCCATCACACATCTGCACAATAACTGGCATTAAGGTACATATTTAATTCAAGTCAAGCAGACAAATCTCCAGAAATAAGTTAGAAAGCACACTTTAGAGTTGACAGGCATGGTGCTGCACTTCCACACTGACCTGTGTGTGATAACCAATAAAGGTCTTTACAGTTTCAACCAGAACTGCTATCTGTAAGTCTGTTTCGGGGCAGTTGCAAGCCACCAACAACTAGTAGCATGGCGCTTTCACACGGGCTTATGTGTAATAACCATAGAAGGTGATTGCAGTTTCGACCAGAAGCAGAACTGCTGTATGTGAGTCTGTTTCAGGCAGTTGCCAGCCACCAACAACTAGAAGCATGGCGCTTCCACACAAGCTTGGTGTGTGATAACCATCGGAGGTGATTGCAGTTTCAACCAGAAGCAGAACTGCTATTCGTGAGTCTGTTACGGGGCAGTTGCCAGCCACCAACAACTAGAAGCATGGCGCTTCCACACAAGCTTGGTGTGTGATAACCATCGGAGGTGATTGCAGTTTCAACCAGAAGCAGAACTGCTATTCGTGAGTCTGTTACGGGCAGTTGCCAGCCACCAACAACTAGAAGCATGGCGCTTCCACACAAGCTTGGTGTGTGATAACCATCGGAGGTGATTGCAGTTTCAACCAGAAGCAGAACTGCTATTCGTGAGTCTGTTACGGGGCAGTTGCCAGCCACCAACAACTAGAAGCATGGCGCTTCCACACAAGCTTGGTGTGTGATAACCATCGGAGGTGTCTGCAGTTTCAACCAGAAGCAGAACTGCTATCGGTGAGTCTGTTTCGGGGCAGTTGCCAGCCACCAACAACTAGTAGCATGGCGCTTCCACACAAGCTTGGTGTGTGATAACCATCGGAGGTGATTGCAGTTTCAACCAGAAGCAGAACTGCTATATGTGAGTCTGTTTCAGGGCAGTTGCCAGCCACCAACAACTAGTAGCATGGCGCTTCCACACAAGCTTGGTGTGTGATAACCATCGGAGGTGATTGCAGTTTCAACCAGAAGCAGAACTGCTATTCGTGAGTCTGTTACGGGGCAGTTGCCAGCCACCAACAATTAGTAGCATGGCGCTTCCACACAAGCTTGGTGTGTGATAACCATCGGAGGTGATTGCAGTTTCAACCAGAAGCAGAACTGCTATTCGTGAGTCTGTTACGGGGCAGTTGCCAGCCACCAACAACTAGAAGCATGGCGCTTCCACACAAGCTTGATGTGTGATAACCATCGGAGGTGATTGCAGTTTCAACCAGAAGCAGAACTGCTATTCTGTTAGTCTGTTACGGGCAGTTGCCAGCCACCAACAACTAGAAGCATGGCGCTTCCACACAAGCTTGGTGTGTGATAACCATCGGAGGTGATTGCAGTTTCAACCAGAAGCAGAACTGCTATTCGTGAGTCTGTTACGGGGCAGTTGCCAGCCACCAACAATTAGTAGCATGGCGCTTCCACACAAGCTTGGTGTGTGATAACCATCGGAGGTGATTGCAGTTTCAACCAGAAGCAGAACTGCTATTCGTGAGTCTGTTACGGGGCAGTTGCCAGCCACCAACAATTAGTAGCATGGCGCTTCCACACAAGCTTGGTGTGTGATAACCATCGGAGGTGATTGCAGTTTCAACCAGAAGCAGAACTGCTATTCGTGAGTCTGTTTCAGGGCAGTTGCCAGTCAGTCAAAAGCTCACAATACTTATAATTCCTGACCCCCAAGGCACTGGGCCATATTTAGCATTTAAAATCCCTCGAATCATTTTCAGAAACAATAGAGGTCCATGTTTTTTATGCTACAGATTATTAGAGGGTTGGTTGGCTTAAGAATCTGTGGTGGCTTGGCAATTTTTTCTTTTGGTTAAAAATGACTAATCTTCACAGACCACACAATTTCACAAATGACCTCAGCCCCAACATGCTTTGGGATGAAGTTTTTATCATTTATAATAATATTATATATATAATTTTATAATTTTTGAACCTCTTAGATGCTCAGAAAATGTACTTCTAGGTTTTGATTTAAGACAATCAGCAGAAGCACAAATAGCATACCACAACTGTACAGTTATATTAATATAAGAAAGTGAAACAAATACCAAATAGCAAAACTCGAGCACAGGTTGGCATCTCGGGATCTGAAAAGGGTGTAATCTGACAGGGCAGCAAACCCCCCCAATTGGGTCTCAGTGATGCCTATCGTCACGTTGCTGTCATGTTTAATGTTTGTCATTGGTCCGCCATCTTGCATCTGTAATACGATTGAAGAGGAATAGAGAACAAATTCAAAAGTGCATACAAATCAGTTTATTTTTCTTGAAAAGATGGGAGCAGGATTGGAATACCTTGCAACTGTTCCCACAAAGATAAATAATGGTTGCTGTTCCCGTTAGTTGACGTGCGAGCCATACCGGCATGGGGTTTAGGGGCCTGCTTAAGGGGCTCATTATGGTAAAGGGGTAAAACCCCTTGTGGGGGTTCTATGGGACAAAGTCCTTGGAAAATTGAGGTTTTTCATGCTTTTTAGCCTCCAAAATGTATGTAATTCATGTTGTGGAAACAATTTTTCACATTTGATTTTTTAATGATTGATTTGTTCCCGCTGAGATGAAAGGCATTCCCAGGAATAAGGCGCACCGGTCGCAAGGTTTTCCAACCTTGGATGGTGGATCGATATTTAAAGGTAAAACATTTGTTTGATGTTTGTTAGTTTAGTGAGGTTTAACGGCACCTTGACAATGATTGTCAAACTGTTCCCGAGAGATTAATTATATCCGAGATGATAAGAGAGTGGAGATGTTGTGTAGAGGGCAGTAGGTAGGTAAAAGTCTAGAGTAGATTAGGACAAGATAAGTTAGATATAGTTATAAGCAGTAGCAGGTAGGAAGGAGATGATTATTTCTAGGGAGTTTGTTTTAAAATATCTGACATCAGATTTTTGTACATACTGATAGAAACATAGTAAGTACCTTCCAAATAAAGATACCATTCCTTCAACATCTACCAACCTGAAATTTGTCCAATATAAATTGTGTGAAAAATTCTGCTGTCTTTTAACGATATCTGCAGGTTGTTGGAAGGATGCAGATCCAGAGATAGACAGAAAACAGCATGACGTGATAAAATCAACAAAATAAATGGATCTGGCACAGGCCCCTTACCCTTGCCTGTACCAGACAGGATTAAATGGTGTCATGTTGTCTTCATTGCTCTTTATTTTTGGTTTGGTTTGTTGATGTTTGACGGCACCGCGACAGTCAGAGTCAAATGTGCCAAGAGGGTGTTAATAAATTATGGTGTAAGATTTAGGATAGCGAGGAGAGGAAGGTTTGTAAGGGAGAAAAGGGGGAAAAGCAGAAAAGAAAAAGAAAAAAAAAAGGAGGTAAGTAATGTTAGGTGTAGAAAGGGAGGTAAGGGGGGAAGTTAAATGTGATGGAGGAGGTTGTTGTTGCAGAGGAAGTTGATGTTTGAGGAAGAATTGTTTTAGAAAAGATAGTGAGGAGAGAAGAGATCTGAAGTTCTGGTACAAGGGACAACTTACGACGAAGATATGCTTGATGGAGAGATCAGTGTTACAAGTGGGGCAGAGAGGTAGGGGAGCCGGATAAGAGATGGGAGTGAGTGAGAGAGGAGTGGCCAAGGCGGATGACAATGATGTCTTTCCTGCGGTTGTGACTGTGCAGAGGGGTGTTGGTCCCGACTTTCGGTTTGATGGTGTGGAGTTTGTTACTGGTTTCGTGATTCCAGGAGTTTTGCCTTTTTTTTTTTATGTACTTGGAGATAGAGAGACGGAGGTCTAAGTGTGGAATAGGAAAAGGAGACGGGATGTTATTTGACAGAGCTCTGATGGCGGCTCTGTAGACTCTCTCATTGCCAGGGATGCCGGCATGGCTGGGAATCCAGAAGAAGATAATATTCTTTTCCTAAGGAGGAGAGTGTGGAGCTTCTTGAGGATTTGTAGAATGAGAGAGTTGGGCCAGAGCATGTTGAGGATGCCAGTGAGGATGGATTTAGAGTCAGAGAAGATGACAAAACAGGGGCGGAAAGAGAGCTCTATGAAGGTTAAGGCTAGGAGGATGGCTTTCGCCTCGGTAGAGTAGATAGAGGTGCCGTCGGGTAACCTTGAGGAGAGGGTGAGGCCGGGACAGGCTCTTTATAAGCCTGATACTTGAAAGAGAGAGACAGATTGATTGGTTGAAAATGGAAACCAGGGATAAGCACCGGCCCTATCAACCTAATAGCTCGGTTGGATTTAACTTAGCTAATGGTAAACCCTGATCAGGGATGCATTTAAGAAACATCAGAAACAAACTTCAAAACAACATAGCAAATTCATTGATTCCCATGAAAACCTTCACAATTACAAAATACGCCAACCTACATACTTGTACAACACTCGACTCTTTCACATGCCACAAAATATTCAGGAATCATTTTGGATTTGACTCCCCATGTAGCTCTGTTTTAAGATTTTCCAATTACGAAATCTTACCAAATAAAAGTAGGGTACACCTGTGCCCGCACCAACGGGCCCATCGGACATCGACTCCGCTCTTGGAAATGGCAGACCTTTAACGGGATCCGCAGCAGCTATGGTTGTGAATGTCCCCCAGTTTACCTTAAAATCAAATGAAAAGGATACAATGTGACTAATTTCATAAATAATTTCAAGAATATAACAACGAGAGTTGAATGGAGAAAAAAATGATTGCAAATGCTAAACATCCCACCAAGTGTAAGAATTTCACTCACATATTTCCTACCCTAGGTATGCTTAAAAGTACTCCTTTGCATGTATATTATGTAAATTCTCTAAAAAGTCATATTTTCACACCATAAATATTCTCCTTAGAATTGGTTATCTTATTTATTTGGGATGGGGAGAATATTCTTTCCAATTGCATGGTAACCACTATATTTTCTAGCAAAATTGTGGATCAAAATAATTGAAAAGTAAAAAATAGGGAAGGTTCTGCTAAATTTGCTTAAAAATCATTAGAATGACCATTCAAAATTTGTAATCAAATTTCTTTTTTTCAGGCCTATCCAATCTTCCTGTTCTGACAAAGAAAACTATAATCAATTCACAAGTATAATATTACATACACATCCACAGATGTCCAATTGTTTACAAATCAAAATATATGATGGTAAATATTTTCATACATTAGCAACAAAAATAGAGAAAGTTTTGTAACTCACTTGATTCACATCGTAGCGTGCTCGCTTTGCATATTCTTGATGAGGGGGAGGATCACAGGTCTAAACGTGAGACAAGAAGAAAATATGAATATTCATTAGGGCTGTCACGATATGTACAGTTTATGAGATATCCATTATCATGGACAAAAATATCGTGACATATTGTAAGTCTTGATTTTGTTGTGTTCCGAATGTAACACTACAATACATTTTAAGGTTCAGTGTATAAATCATATACCTTGAGGTGTTTAATGTTTTATCCTTTAAGGGGATCTATTTCATTACTTTGAGTTACATTTGTTATTAGTTGAAGTTATACTTAAGTTTCATGTTCACTGCTGCAGAATTATCAAATCATAATTCTGAAAGTGTGTTGAGTTATTAATGTCACGTATATACATCTAAGAATTGAGTGACGCCTTTGAATATCTATTCTTTGTACACAGGGTGTTGCATGATGTCCACATGTTAATCGCATGCATATCATACCTTAAGCTCTATTTACATACATTTACATACTAGTTTATTATTGTCCAATGGGTAAGCTGGGTTAATCATGGGATCTCAGACATCCAATCAACTTTAATTGTCGCCATGAGCTTGATTTACATATTATGGTCCTTTCCTCCAATCAGAAAATTAGATCTGATCACGAGTTGAGTTTTAGCCAATCAGGATATCTGTTTACTTGGAAGGAAATACAGTATTCTCTATCCACTTCTAAGTCAGTCTCTTTGTGCCATTGTACTGTCAAGTCCTATGTTGTGGTTTCTATTATTTATTACATATCGTTTGCTGTATTTTCAGTTCAATAACACTTGTCATTCACCTGTAAAACCATTGGAATATATCAAGCATGTCAAGGATAATAACTTTACAACCAGAACCTGAATATTTATTCTCCATCGTCACTATGGGGAGGGGGTGGCCCTCCATGAGACTGTTTTGCCCCTCCATAAGATTGCTTTGCCCCTCCATGAGATTGTTTTGCCCTCCATGAGATTGCTTTGCTCCTCCATGAGATTGCTTTGCCCTCCATGAGATTGCTTTGCCCCTCCATGAGATTGAGAGATTGCTTTGCCATGAGATTGCTTTGCCCTCCATGAGATTGCTTTGCCCCTCCATGAGATTGCTTTGCCCCTCCATGAGATTGCTTTGCCCTCCATGAGATTGCTTTGCCCTCCATGAGATTGCTTTGCCCTCCATGAGATTGCTTTGCCCTCCATGAGATTGCTTTGCCCCTCCATGAGATTGCTTTGCCCCTCCATGAGATTGCTTTGCCCTCCATGAGATTGCTTTGCCCCTCCATGAGATTGCTTTGCCCTCCATGAGATTGCTTTGCCCCTCCATGAGATTGCTTTGCCCTCCATGAGATTGCTTTGCCCTCCATGAGATTGCTTTGCCCTCCATGAGATTGCTTTGCCCCTCCATGAGATTGCTTTGCCCCTCCATGAGATTGCTTTGCCCTCCATGAGATTGCTTTGCCCTCCATGAGATTGCTTTGCCCTCCATGAGATTGCTTTGCCCCTCCATGAGATTGCTTTGCCCCTCCATGAGATTGCTTTGCCCTCCATGAGATTGCTTTGCCCTCCATGAGATTGCTTTGCCTCCATGAGATTGCTTTGCCCTCCATGAGATTGCTTTGCCCCTCCATGAGATTGCTTTGCCCCTCCATGAGATTGCTTTGCCCCTCCATGAGATTGCTTTGCCCCTCCATGAGATTGCTTTGCCCTCCATGAGATTGCTTTGCCCCATGAGATTGCTTTGCCCCTCCATGAGATTGCTTTGCCCCTCCATGAGATTGCTTTGCCCCTCCATGAGATTGCTTTGCTCCTCCATGAGATTGCTTTGCTCCTCCATGAGATTGCTTTGCTCCTCCATGAGATTGCTTTGCCCTCCATGAGATTGCTTTGCTCCTCCATGAGATTGCTTTGCCCCTCCATGAGATTGCTTTGCTCCTCCATGAGATTGCTTTGCCCCTCCATGAGATTGCTTTGCCCCTCCATGAGATTGCTTTGCTCCTCCATGAGATTGCTTTGCCCCTCCATGAGATTGCTTTGCCCCTCCATGAGATTGCTTTGCCCCTCCATGAGATTGCTTTGCTCCTCCATGAGATTGCTTTGCCCCTCCATGAGATTGCTTTGCTCCTCCATGAGATTGCTTTGCTCCTCCATGAGATTGCTTTGCCCCTCCATGAGATTGCTTTGCCCTCCATGAGATTGCTTTGCCCTCCATGAGATTGCTTTGCCCTCCATGAGATTGCTTTGCCCCTCCATGAGATTGCTTTGCCCTCCATGAGATTGCTTTGCCCCCCATGAGATTGCTTTGCCCTCCATGAGATTGCTTTGCCCTCCATGAGATTGATTTGCCCCTCCATGAGATTTTGCCCTCCATGAGATTGCTTTGCCCTCCATGAGATTGCTTTGCTCCATGAGATTGCTTTGCCCTCCATGAGATTGCTTTGCCCTCCATGAGATTGCTTTGCCCCTCCATGAGATTGCTTTGCTCCTCCATGAGATTGCTTTGCCCCTCCATGAGATTGCTTTGCTCCTCCATGAGATTGCTTTGCCCCTCCATGAGATTGCTTTGCCCTCCATGAGATTGCTTTGCCCCTCCATGAGATTGCTTTGCCCCTCCATGAGATTGCTTTGCTCCTCCATGAGATTGCTTTGCCCCTCCATGAGATTGCTTTGCCCCTCCATGAGATTGCTTTGCCCTTCCATGAGATTGCTTCGCCCCTCCATGAGATTGCTTCGCTCCTCCATGAGATTGCTTTGCCCCTCCATGAGATTGCTTTGCCCCTCCATGAGATTGCTTTGCCCCTCCATGAGATTGCTTTTCCCCTTCATGAGATTGTTTGCCCCCTCCTAGAAAATTTTATAAAGTGACATATTTTGTCCAATTTATGAGACAACATTGACCTGACCCTCTCTTGACCCCCTCCCCCACCCCCCATGACCAAAATCCTAGTGCTGCTACTGTCCATTGTTTTATTTGGTTCAGTTGACTTTGTTATTCAACCTGTGAGATTGTCAAAGTAACTACAATCTTACAATATCATCATATCGCGATGTCTATGTTTGGAAATACTAGAAAACTGTAGGTTTTCAGAAAGCAGTTCTCATTTATCTCATAGAAAAGAAAGCGTAAAAGAAGCAGATACACTGTGTGCTGCAAATATTCAGTTAAAATCATATCCATTACCTCCACCTACGAAGTTGGACGCCGACAAAGTTGGACGCCGACAAAGTTGGACGCCGACAAAGTTGGACGCCGGCAAAGTTGGACGCCGACAAAGTTGGACGCCGACAAAGTTGGACGCCGACAAAGTTGGACGCCGGCAAAGTTGGACGCCGACAAAGTTGGACGCCGACAAAGTTGGACGCCAACAAAGCTGGACGCCAACAAAGCTGGATGCCAACAAAGCTGGACGCCAACAAAGTTGGACGCCAAGATATGGACTCAATAACAAATGTTGGACGCCGACAAAGTTGGAAGACAAAGTGATTAAAATTTGGGATGATGCTGATGACACCGATGACGCCGACAAAGTTGGACGCCAACAAAGTTGGACGATGATGCTGATGACGCCGATGATGACGCCGATGATGACGCCGATGACGATGATGATGATGATGATGATAATAATAATAATAATAATAATAATAATAATAATAATAATAATAATAATAATAATAATAATAATAAAAATAATAATAATAATAATAAAAATAATAATAATGAATTCAGTTCGTAGTAGGAGGGCCTAAGGTTGAACTCTCATTGTCTTAGTATGTAATGAGTGCAAGTTGATGCTTAAGTGTAAACTTGCTTGTGGAATCAAAAAGCAACATCAAGATTTCACTTTTACTTCAGGGTTTTAAGTGTTGCATGACTATAAAGATTGTTTGGTCTAATCTTAACTTGTGCAGATACACAATATTTCTTTCATTTAGTATCGAAAACTTCACAAAACTTAGGGTCTTTTTTACATTGCGTGACATGTTAATTAAAATATTGTTTATGAATGATCAAGTGATAACGTACTTAGAGCATGGCTAAACAGCCAAATTGACTTGAACTTTGTTAGAATAAGTTGATTTACAGGAAAGATTAAGAAAAGAAGACACAGGAACATGATTTGTTGATATTCATTCTTTTAAAAACCTAGGAAAGATGTAGTGTTTTTCAACAATTTGTATCACTTCTTGGCACACTTTATTTCTTGCAGTCATAGATTCCCATAGCAGACTCCTAGCTTGATTTAAAAAAGGAAAAGGTGCTAGACTTGTTGAGGGGCACATTAATGTGCGCGCGAAGCGCTGCGACTTTTCGGCATGGAGTCCAAAGGCCCCCTTAAGGCTCAAACCCATGGTGAAGAAGCTCTGGGATTTTAGCTATAATCATACCTCAGAATAAAACTATTCTGACTGATAAGGACCATTCATGAGCCAAACAGGACAATTGCTTACTATGCTATCATTCTGTGTTCTGTATCTATGTAAGGTATTTCAATGAGGTTAAGTAAGATTATTAAAAAAATTTTAAAAAAATAAAAAGAAATTCTCTGAGGGGCAGGGAGGACCCCCAGGGGGCAGGGCAGACCCCTAGGGGGCAGGGTGAGCCCACAGAGGGGCAGGCGGGCCACCCCTGTGAAACAGCAAAGCTGGGGGTCTGCATAGAGCAACCATGTATCATACAATAAGATACTGGGGAATGACAAAACAGGAAAATTATGATACTACATGTATATTGACTGTTTGCAAGTTTCATAAAAAAGAATAATAATAACCAAAAATCATATTTTCTCTATGGTGAATTTTCACTTAAAATAATCGGTCGAGGGGATTCTTAACCCAATTTCTTTTGCGATGGTGAATCTTGACCTAAATTTTGTTGGCCGAAGTGAATCTTTGCCTAAAAATTATTGCAGGTAGGTGAATCTTGACCTACAAAAATTTCAGAAAAAGTGAATGCTTGAGGGGGCTATCTGAAAATGTTGTTTGACTGCTGCATAAGGAGATTCAAGTTCAATGTTCTGTTATGTAAAGAAACGGCTGAAAGCAGACTACTGTAGTTGTGACACCACATCCTCACATCCTTAACATCTTAGCATATTTGGGTTTTCTCCCCCGTTTCTTTATTTATTTCTTCAAAGCTTTTGTGGCTTACAACCATTACATCCAAATTTCGCTACAATTTTCAGTTCTTTCCACCTGCAATAACCTCCATTTTGGCAGACCTATACAGTATGTATTTTAGTAGGCTAGAACTTGCAAGTGCAAAGCCTACAACAGAAAGCCCCAGTGATTTTACACATCAGTAATCACACATCCTGAACAAACGGCAATGGTTGCACGATGCTCATCGTCCCGACAGCAGGTCAGTCACCCTGCCTGATTCTATCAAAACTATTTGAGAAGAAAAGCGTGCAAATGTGGAGTTCATTCAGTTCCTGTTTCTTCATAAATGGGAAGAAGAAGAAGAGCTTATTGTGGAATGCCAAGTTTTGTACATTTACAGCTAGGCCCTAAGGCCAGATCATGTGTGTATTAATTTGATAAAAGGCAGAGAATTAATTCAATTTCTAAAAATCCTTTCATCAGAAAGTTAAAACTGCAAAAACTTTGGGCTTAATTGCAGAATACCCCGCAACTCCTCAAGTACAGTACTCAATCCGGCTCAGCACTCAAAATTACAAAACAACAGGCCAGACCAACTAAGCAAATTAAAGAGGACACACATCCAATATGGGTCGTTCTTGAAATAAAAACTCCTGTGACATTGGAGCCACTCTGGGGTGTATTAATATGAGATTATGAAAAATTTTATCACAAGCATGGAGCAGCTTCAGGGTGTAATCATAAGATTATTAAACTAAAGAATGCAGGTTCAATTTAGAAAAATCTAAGATTCGCGAACTTCCGATGTGAATGGAATAATCTTATTAATCATTAAAGAATCATAAGTGTAATCATATGGCTCCCATAGAGTATCAATAGCTGGGCAGCGAATTTGCATGGATTGTAAGCCTTCTTTCTATCTTTAACGATGCATAGTCATGTTGGAAGAACTTTTACATATTTTAAGTGAAAACTATGGCACTTTCCCTGCTGGGCAGCATGGTAACGTGGATTATTAGGCCTACTAAAATCTTAATTAAAGAACAATGCATATTCATGTATGATGATATTAGTGTCAATGGAGCATGACTTCGCTGCCGGCAGCCACTTTAAAGTGAATTTGTGGGCTGCGTTCTCTAGTTGTACCCAAAGATCAATATCAGATAATACCTTCAATAAGTCCCCTCAGGGGAATAATTCCACAACACTATTAAAGTAAGCTAACTTCAAACCGGCCAAAAGTAGATGACTGGAACGAGCAAATTATTGCTCGTTTGTGGCATAGTAAGATTATAAACTAAGGCAAACTTAAAACTAGCAGTTACTATCAAATTAATTGCTTAATTACCAAATACATGAGGGGTGATGAGGATAATTTTTCAAAAACGGAATAAACTGAATTTGATATTACATGTACAAAAATTTATACATAGCATCACGCCGTGATTATATAATTTAGATTATATTTGTCCTAAAACGGAATAAAGCTCAATTTGATATACATACTAGGCTACACAGGTTTTACTCCGTTAGCAGGTATGGTTTTGATTGTTTCAACTTAATTCTTTAATATTTCTAATTGTTCACTGTATAAAGGCCATTTGTTGTGATTAAAAAGTGGCGGCCTTTTAATCCAAGCAATCACTGACACGACCAATCAAAACACACGAAGTAAAAGCTTTTTCATATTTTCACATTAGAGACAACAAATAGCCTTTGATACAATGAAATAAAATCAAAATACAAGTTACCGGCTGTTTAAGTGGTACAAATTAAAGTTTATTCCATTGCTAAAAATTGTCAATCTATCCACAAAAACATTTTCGGTCTCTCCGAGGTGGGTATTAATCATAACCTTGTTGACCAGTCGATGATTGATTGATGAGGTCTTTACGGCACCACGACAGCGAGGGTCAAATTGTGCCTGAGAGTCAGATCATTTTAGAGGTAGGAAGGAAAGAAACCAGGGGGAGAATGAGAGAAATTCAAGAACAAAAGCAAGAAAGCTGTAATCGAGAGAGGAGGTGCATGGGTAAAACAAAAACAAAGAAGAGAGGGGGTGGAAGAGGATAATTAAATATGGTTGTAGAGAGATGCATGATAAAGGAAGGAGATTATTTTATCCGGAGGATTTTTCAGAAAGAACTCAGCAATTGAGTTGTGGGGAGCGAGGGAAGCTCTGGGAAGGTTGTACAGGGGGCAAGCAAGGAGAACGTGTTGGATTGTGAGGATGCAGTGGCAATTGTTACAGAGGGGTTGGGGGGAACCAATAAGGAGGTGGGAGTGAGTGAGGTGGGTGTGACCAATTCTAAGACGGGTAATATAAATGTTGTCGATACGAGAGAGGTTGTTGATGGTGGATTTGATCGTAATTGTGGGCTGGATGACATGGAGTTTGTTATCAATTTGGGAGTTCCATGAGGTTTGCCAGCGATCACGAACAAGGGAAGCGATAAGTGGTTTGAGGTTTGATGTCTGAGAGGGTTTTGGGAAAAGGGGAAGGGAGGAGGTTGAGGGCAAGCTTAGCGGCTGCATCACTTCTGTCATTGCCAGGGATGCCAACATGGCTGGGTATCCAGAAAAAAAGAACACTTTTCCTGCAGAGGGAGAGAGAAAAGAGTTTCCGGAGGAGGAGGAGGTGGCAGGTGGGGTTATCCCATTTAAGATTGAGTAATGAAGTAAGAACAGCCTTTGAGTCAGAGAAAATGGCAAAATGATTAAGAGGAGAGTACTCAATAAAGTTCAGGGCGAGGAGAATGGCCTTAGCCTCGGCTGAAAAGATGGATGAGTAGTCAGGAAGTCTGCTACTGAGGGTGATGTCTTGGATGATGGCAGCAGCAGCTGTCTTGTTGCCTTCCTTGGAGCCATCAGTATAGATGGAGGTGTAATTTGAGAGTTGGTCTTTGATTTGGTTGTGGAGATTGATGGAGAGGTGTGAGGTGACCAGTCAAGAAGCTATATATATATACTCGTGAATTAGTACCCTCTCCCATACATAATAGGCACTTATAGTGTGCGAGAGAGGACTAATTCATGAGTAGGCCTGGGCCATAGCTTCGCGACTGGCCAACAAGTTTATAATTTTCGTGAATAAGAGCCATTAGACTTATTCCCAAAGTAAGGAATCTCTCGTATGAATCTAGGTTGCAAATTCTTGGTTTGACCACGCTTGAGTTGAGAAGAGTATGTGGCGATCTGATTCAGGTTTTTAAATTCAAATAGATATTTGGCGTTTAGCTTTTCGCAAAGAGTTGTTAATGAGTGGAATGGTTTGCCTGAGTGGGTAATTAGCTCTAATTCTGTTCACAATTTCAAGGTCAACATTGATAAGTTCTTTAGACTTTACTAACTCTGGGCGTCTCTGATTTTTTATTCTTTTTTGTGGTGGTGGTGGTGTTAGTTTGGGCTTTTTATGGGGTGACTAACCCTTCTTAGCCCGTAATCTTGTTAATACCCGAAAGTTGTTTTTTTTGGAGGGAGGGGGGAGAGAGATAAGAAGGTAAAGAAGGCCTGCGCGGCCATTGAAATTAAGTTGAGGAAATTGCAGTTGGTGGAATATATATGACTGAATAAAGCAAATTTGGGCCTATACATTAACGTTAGCATATAGGAATTTCCCCCTTCATAGGCCTACATAGCCTAACAAAACAAAAGGGGATTAATTCCTTTATGCTAACATTAATGTATAGAGCATAGGCTCAAATTTGCTTTAATCAGTCATTTATTCCACCAACCCCGATTTCCCCTTTACTGGAGGTCGGACATCCTGGAATGTTGTGGTGCACGGCGAAACAATGCTTTTTTGACGATCTTAAACTTCAGTCAAAGGGGAAAACAAACAGTCAGTTATCAATGCAGTCAATGGGAGAAAACCCTATTTTTTGTCATTCTTTACAAATACTGGACAATTTTTTTTTTTTCTTTTACAAATGTTGTGTAGCCTAGGCCGATTACTACTACTAGTACTAGGCTAGTAGTAGAACTAGGTTTTTTGACTTACCATTAATTTTCGCTGACTGGCTGAGGCGACACAAGTATTTACAACAAAAAACCATTGATTGTGATGATAAAGTTTCCCCTCCAACTTAGCAAAACCGTACTAAGCCCGTAGGTCTTTACCTTGTTATTATAGGCCTAACGTTAGCCTATATCCTGCATAGGCCTAGGCCCCTATCACGAAAAAAACATAATGTTTAGGCCTATTTCAATATTTAGAAAGCCTTACGATTTTGCAAACGAGGATACCGAGCAGAAGTCCCACTCCAACTCCACGTTCAAGGTTACAGCGCATTCTGAACTTTTCAAACTCCTTCTTTTTCTTGATTACTGACCACTCTTCAATTAATTGCGAGAAACTAAGTTGTATGCCCTAACTTATTACAGGTTTAAACATGACCTAGACTAGCCTACATTTACCGCTGAATTTAGCCTGATCGATCACGGTCGGTCACCTGGCAAGTTGCAGTCAAATGAAGTTTGTTTCTTATTGTCTATTCCCGATTTGATAGCGGAAATGATTCACTATACAATGCGCGTAGCACGGGTGGTCTGTTTTGAAAATACTGTCGCTTTCTCGGATTCAAGCATCAACCGCATAGTTTTTGTCAATATCATTTGGGGAATAGTGGTTATTATAGGTTACCGTAGATTTAAAAAAAGGTTCCTTAGTTGCACCATGGAGCTATTAACTCAGTTAATAGCTCCATGGTTGCACGTAGGATCAAAGAGGTAATCGGACACAAGTTAACTTTCTCTTTGTTGCTAAAAAAGTTATGTTGTTAATTAATACATGATGCGTGAGGACTGGCTTGGTTATTTTGGGGTCATTTGTGGTTTGCAAAGTGTGGACTTTCCATGACGGTAATGTCTTGTGTATGTACACCAATCAACTTTGATTGAAGAATACGCACATGGGATTAGAAATTCATTACAGGGACCGCGGACATTGGAGGGGTGGGGGTGGGAGTGAGGGGGGGTTCAGGGCCGAAATGTCAACTTGCATATTTTAGTAGCCATTTTCACTATTTAATGCCATGAG
Source organism: Chiridota heheva (assembly GCA_020152595.1). Classification (NCBI taxonomy): domain Eukaryota; kingdom Metazoa; phylum Echinodermata; class Holothuroidea; order Apodida; family Chiridotidae; genus Chiridota; species Chiridota heheva. The sequence goes on along the minus strand of JAIGNY010001477.1, from coordinate 708,435 downwards.
TGTGTGTGAGGTTAATAGCTCATTGGAAAGGCGTTGTCTTGATGTAGTCAGCTGTTTTTCTTTCTTTTTTTCTCTTGAAAACTTTTACGTTTCGAAATACAGAATGAAGTCATATGGCAACGTTGATCATTTTCTTATCATCCCTACACACATAGCAGTTCATCATACTGTCATAGGAAAATTGTTTTCAAAGTCAAAAGCAAATTATACCAGGTGATAGATATTAAAATTATCTCTCACCTGATATGCGTTATATTACCCCTGCCCCGTAGCACGTGGTGCAATCGGACATTGAATGCCCCCCTAAAATAGCGATAATTCCAAATTTATTCCATAATTCTTGGACTTGCGTATTTAATTTCCCTATTTGTCAAAAAATCGCTCTTGTATCACTAAGCGATTTATACCAGGTGATAGATATTAAAATTATCTTTCACCTAACATACGTGATATTACCTTTGCCTTGTAGCTCATGGTGCAATCGGACATTGAATGCCCCCCCCCCCCTAAAATAACGATAATTCCATATTTATTCCATAATTCTTGGACTTGCGTATTTAATTTCCCTATTTGTCAAAAAATCGCTCTTGTATCACTAAGCGATTTATACCAGGTGATAGATATTAAAATTATCCTTCACCTAACATACGTGATGTTACCTCTGCCTTGTAGCACATGGTGCAATCGGACATTGAATGCCCCCCTCCCCCCAAAATAGCGATAATTCCCAATTTATTCCATAATTCTTGGACTTGCGTATTTAATTTCCCTATTTGTCAAAAAATCGCTTTTGTATCACTAAGCGAATTATACCAGGTGATAGATATTAAAATTGTCTTTCACCTGACATACATGATATTACCCCCTGCCGCGTAGCACATGGTGCAATTGGACAATCGGGCAACTGCACCCACGCAGTTGGACTTTAAGCTACGCGCAAAACAATATCGCCTTATGGTGACATGCCACCCCCACCCCTTTTTTTTTTTCTTCGCCCCCCGGGGCACTTTATACTAAAAGTGGTATGACATATTTTTTGGTAACTGCAGTATGGAATTGTACAATTTTGATACTCGCAGTATGAGAATTCAGTATGAGAATTCAACAAAAATATTGTAAAAATGGACCAGCAATACAAGATTAGCACAGTAAAACCTCATTTTTTGGGACCTGCACTACGAAAATTATATAAAATAAAAAAAAGACATTTGAAATGTTCAAGGTCATGAGCTTGTAAGGACCACCACCATTAATGAACCTAACGACGAATTATAAATTTGTATCATTATACTAGGCCGAGCGGCACTTCCCTTGCCAAGCAGCTAGCAGGTATCTAAGCAGTGTTTTTACAGTAACAAAACCTAGTAGTCAGGTTGTAAATCTCAAAAAAGTGACACCCACAGGCATTTGGGGAGAAAAGTCGACAGACCATCTATTATGTATAATTTTGGGGTGCTGAATCCAAATATGGATAAAACGAAGATGGCGGAAAAACAAAATGGCTGCCAAAATAAGAAAACTAACAAAAAATATTCTGTAAAATTAAGAATGAAAGCATAACATCTCATGTCTGCATGAAATTTAAGAGGGAGGCTCGTCTCATTAAAATACGGTGAAATTGGGGATGCGATATTTTGACGTCATTTCCGGTTGTGGACGCAAGATCCGATCCACTGTCTGTTTGTACCACACAGTACAGCCAGACACTAGCATGTACATTGTGTGTGCCGAGTTACATACACAGCGCATTACGTTACTGTGACGAGAAACTTGTTTGTTATTTTCAATGCGTTTTTGTCAGAAAGCGAAAGTGAAATATTGGTATTATAATACTACAATAATAGTCACCAAATTACTAAGAAAAAAGAAAGAAAAGAAGATGAAAGCAAAAGTCGCAATAAACGATTCTACCGGAGCTCGAATGTCACGATTCTTGATTTGATAAAAAATTGCTTCCGATCGCTGTAACCAACTGGGCTAACTCGTGGAATGACCTTCAAAGCGTTTAAATAACTATATACAGTACGTTGCAATACGAGACAACGAATCGCACAGCAAAATTTCAACTAATCAAAAAATTTGAAAGGAATTCTAAATATTGTGCAAATATGACGATTTCGCCTCTTTAAATGTAAATTAAGCAGAGTTTATGTGGATACTTAGAGCATAGAAAACAGTAAACCAAGATGGCGGAAAACACAAAATGGCTGCCAAAAAGAAGAAAAGTTATGAAAAAACATTAGAAAATCTTTTTGAGATGAAACCATTCTCTGTCTGTTTATTTATCTGAATGCTCTATCAATGAATAAATACATTTTGTAAATGCCGTTTAGAGCATAGAAAACAGTAAACCAAGATGGCGGAAAAACAAAATGGCTGCCAAAAAGAAGAAAAGTTATGAAAAAACATTAGAAAATCTTTTTGAGATGAAACCATTCTCTGTCTGTTTATTTATCTGAATGCTCTATCAATGAATAAATACATTTTGTAAATGCCGTTTTTGATTGCTCTATGTCACCCAAGATGGCGACTAAAACAAAATGGCCACCACTGTCAGCTTTTCCATGTTGGAACTACATATATTCAGGCTGAAAATTTTGCTTTAGCAAAATCTGCATGTTTCCATTTTAAAATGGAAGTGGGAGAGTAAAACGACTAGAACATCAGTGTCACGTGCCTGAACAACGACAGCCTCGGAGCTATTGTGAATGCAGTGTAATATCATCCTCGTATCAGCTTCCTCTTGCCTTGATGTTAAGACGCTCGTATCAAGAGCAGCATCTGTGGATACCACTCTTTCTTCTTCCAGAAATCCACCACTGATAATAATTGTTTTTGTATGACTGCCTTCTTGCATCATTTCTTCTGACAGATATCTTGCAAGATCAGACTTGTTTTCTGCAAGAGCAAGAAAATTGCTCCAACTTGTCGGAAGTAGAACATCACCATTTGTAATGATCTGCGAACTGGCCTTGTTCCTCTGCTTCTTTTTGTTCTGGTTCCTGTTTTGCTAAACATCTTACAATATCTGTGAAAAACAAGGTCAGAAAGTCAATTCGCTGAAATGGTCTTGCAGCTACGAGAAAAGCTTTCCGGAAGCTTTTATATAAATCACGGAAGGTGGATCCTTCTTCTGGCAGGCCCAGAGCAACAACAAGAGCTTGACCACCAATGAACTAAGTAGCATCATTGCCAAGTTCATCAGTCTCTAAAGTTGGTGGACATTGTATATCTGAAGTTAGAATGGAAGGAAGGGTTACTTTAGAGCCAGATTTCAGAGTACCATTCATTTCTGCAAGAGAAATTGGGACTGATAGCAGTTCGTGGTGGAAAATTTCTTTAAGGTTCAAATTTCGCCCAGCCTGACTGGTTATAATGAGTCTTTGCATGATTTATTGGTCCACTTTGAGAGTCTTAATTTTGTTGTCATGTGCTTTAGTTTCTGTTTCACAGAGTGATGAAAATGTGAGTGGTTTGTTTTGGGAAGTGGATCTCGAAACCCATATTGCTATTCTGATGATGAAATCAAACGCTCTGTAACAAACTTTTTGAGTTCTTCTTTGTCTGGTGCTCCCAAAAGATAAGTTGTAATATCACTTGCGGCGAGATCCCTTGTGACAATGTTTTGTAGAAGTGGTAAATCTATATGAAACCTATAGATGTCAAGTATGGGTTGACAGAACCTCTCTGCTGATTAAGGTTGGTCTATCCTATTCTAGGTCCTTTTTTATCTTGCCGTTGTAAGAAGAATGCCATGTCGTTTGCTCTCGCATGTTTTGTTGATGGCTGATTAATTGCAGGTGTAGCAAACCACTCTAACTTTGTCTTCTCAGTTGATGTAGGCTTTGTCTTTCCTTTAGTTATATTAGCTGGTAATGCATCTTGCAAAATTTGGGGTACATCAAGAGTTGTTCTTTTAGAGGGCTCTAAGCTACTTAATCCAGCTCCTTTTTTCTGGACCTCTTTGCCAGCATGCTATCTGTTTTGCAGGGAAGATATCCTTACTATTGACTTAAAGTACTGTTATTGATATCTATGTTTTCACATGTGAAATGAACAAACCTGTCACGGACAAAGTTTGGTGGTGTCACTGCTCCTGTCATCTTGTCCAGGGATTCCAGTGTGTGATGCGATAATGCTGTATCTACCAGCAACAAATGATAATATGAGATAGTGTGACCAGCATTGTGAAACAATTGCACCAATTCTTTTGATCTTGTTGCCTTGTACAAAGTACAATTTGCTCGGGTCAGTTTTTGATCCTTGCTGACATCATATGTGGCCACATTTAAGACCGAGTAAAATCGGTAATTTATTTTGTGACACAGCACACGTTGTCATTCCCTGTACCAATCCAAGGTCTGGGACTGTGTGACACATTGTTGACTGTGTGACATGTCACAAAAAACATTGCTCGTTTTGCTCGGACTTAAATGTTGCCTGGTATACCTCTGATGGTCGAGAGAGAAATTTATATATGTCATTTGTGTTCTTCTGAAATTTCTCTTTGAATGATGAGTTTCTACTTCTGAAAGAGTTTGGGATGTCAACTGACCCTTTCTCTACCAAGAAACAATATCTGTTCTATACATACCTCTGAACATCAAATGAGCTTATTAGTGCAAGAGATTAGCTCCACTTTTTCGCAAATTAAATTTAATGTTTTACATGCAGTGATGTAGCCAGGATTTTCATAATGAGGAGGGGCGGGGAATTGAATTGAATCGACGCAATATTTAGTAGTGTAATTGAGGTCTACGGAATTGTCAAAGGGCCATTACAGGAATATCAAAACTTGCCAACGCTATTTGAATAAGGAACAAGGAATAAATATAAGGTGCAATTCGCTGCATGCGCTGCACACTGAGTGCTGGATAAACTGTACATGGCCTACAGTACTAGGCCTACAGTAACATTATCACAAACTTACTAACATGAAGGTACCACTTTGCCAAGTGGTACCTCCATGATTTTACCTCTTTAGAAGTGGTACCTCCATAATTAAACAGTACAGCAGGTTAGACTGCACATGATATTATGCAAGATATCAGATGCACATTGTGCTGTAATCAGGGGCCTACAAACGTCGCGAAGCAACTTTGTTCGGGTACCTGGTGTATGGCCCGTGTGTGGAGCAAGTACCTGGTCAAGGCAAAATTACCTGAAATGGTTTTTCCAAAAAATTACCAATGGTTTGTACATAACATAACAAGATTACGGGCTAAGAAAGGTTAGTCACTCCATAAAAAGCCCAAACTAACACCACCACCACCACACAAAAAAAAAAAAAAAATCAGAGACGCCCAGAGTTGAAGAACCGATCAATGTTGACTTTGAAATTGTGAACAGAAATGGAGCTAACTACCCACTCAGGCAAACCATTCCACTCATTAACAATTCTTTGCGAAAAAGTAAAACGCCGAATATCTATCCGAATTTAAAAACCTGAATCATATCGCCACGTACTCTTCTCAGCTCAAGCGTGGTCAAACCAAAAATTCGCAACCTAGAATCATAAGAGAGATTCCTTACTTCGGGAATAAGTCTAGTGGTTCTTCACTGAATCTGCTTCAAAATGAACTTATCCTTCTCCTAAAATGGACTCCAGGCCTGAATAGCATACTCAAGGTGAGGCTTATACAAATTAAGAACAATCTCTCTACCAAGAAAACAAAAATTTCTTCTAATTAAACCAAGCATCCTATTTACCCTTGCATCTGCTTAAAGCACACTGTTTAGAAGGCTTCATATTGCTAGTAACAGTAGTAATGACAACACCTAGATCCCTTTCTTGATCAACACAACCTTTTAAATGAAAAATATTTGTTTGGTATTTGTATTTTTTCTTGGCTTTTGTTTACAATCATGAATTTGACATTGACATTAACAATCTGAATATGACATAGACAGTGTGGCGTAGGAAAATATTTGAAATTGGGGGCCAGATTTTATCATTTGTCGCAACAAACCTCAGTACAAAAATGTATGAGTCTCTTATCACGGTCCAAAAACTATTTGTACAAGGGAGGGGGCGTAAAATTATTAAAGATATTGGTAAAAATAGGCAAATTTTCCCAAAATTGAAACAAATTTCACAAAAACTTAAGAAAACTTCACGAAAATGAAGGAAATCATTGAAGAAAATATCAAGAAAATCGAAGACAACTTCTCAAAAATTTAGGAAAAATTTCCAAAAATGAAGGAAATTGCATGAAAATTGAAGTATTTCCACGAAAATTAAGGAAAATTCCTGAAATTTGAAGAAACTTTTCCGAAAATTTAAGAAAATTTCACAAAAATGAGGGAAATTTTAAAAGTTAAAGCAAATTTCACGAAAATTAAGATAATTGAAAACATTCAGTTATCAAAAATGTTAAATGAATGAAATTGCAGGAAAGAAATTTGAAGCAAATTTTACAAAAATGAAAGAAAATTTAAAGAAAATGAAGGAAATTGGTAGAATCTTCACGAAAATTGCAGCAACATTTCAAGAAAAGCGGCTTATTTCACGAAAATGAAGGACATTTTACAAAAATCAAAAAACATTTTCCAAAAATTGATAGGAATTTCTCGAAAATTGATATTTTACGAAAATTGAAACAAATATACAGTGCTTCCATTTGCAATGCAGCAGGGGTATTACCCAAAATTCGAATGTTTTCGGGTATTTTTTCGAGAAATGCGCAATTTTTAGGTAATTTCAGGAAATCAAGGGCAGCGTGATAAAATTGGCATGGTGTTGTCTTTCTTCGAACTGTCAAATAGCCTATGATATACATCCGATCAGTGCTTTCACCAGTCCACTTACAAGCTGATAACGAAAATACCCAGTTACCCAAAATTCGTAACTGAAATGTTAATGTTTTCAACCGAAGTTTGATAAATGGCCATAATTTCCCGGAGAAGCCTGAAAGGCTCTGCATGGCGTCGCCAGAGATTTTTAGGGGCAGAGGTGTAGGTAGCGGAGGCAAAGAGGGACAAAATGCCCCATGAGAGGATTTCACCTTCCCGGTTGCATGTTTTCTTTCCGGTTGGGAGTAAAATTAGGAAATTATTTATATAAAATTGAAAAATGTTGTAAAATGATTGGATATTTTGGTAACATTTCCCGAAAATTGGCTACAATTTCTGGAAAACTGGCAATGCTTTCCTCAAAACTGGCAACAAAAAGTTTTCCTACCCCGAGAGGTGACCCTTTTATACGCCCCTTAGGGGTACCGACATATATGGGGTCAGAAAAGACGGTGTGGGGAAATATTGGAAAGAGATACACTAAACTCCGGATCCAAGGATGCAGTTGATCTGGCCCTGGGGTTTTATTACTTCTCAATCGTTTCAGCTTTTTCAGTGGCGGATCCAGAAGGGGTGACTAGCCACCCCCTTTTTTTCCCGGTTAAAAAAATCCGACGGCACTGGTTTCACCTGCTTCCACGCCCATATTGTTTCCTATGCTACCGGTACTTATGCAATAATTTTTTAATTACATCTTTTCGTGCTTACCGAATTGATCAAAACGTCAGGCGAACTGGATATAATTTTAGTGGCGGATCCAGAGGGGATGAATAGGGTGGCTAGATACCCCCTCTATCCGGCAAAAATATCCCTATTTATATAGGGCTAGGCATTTGGTTTAACGCATGCAGTCCAGTGGCGGATCCAGAATTCAAGCGGTGTATGTTTTTAATTCTTTGAAAAATTAAGCTTTAATAGCTAGCCATGGAGCTAATTCCCCTAGCAGAGACGTAAGAAGCGGGGGTACTGACAAACTGCCCCCTATGGGTTCTTGCTTTCCCGGTTAGTCCAACTCGTGCGACAGAAAATTGGTACAATTATTTGACGAGTTCCTTAAAGATTTCCCAAAACTTAGCAAAATATCGGGGAAAATTGACCGAAAGTGGCTCAAATTTGCTAAACTTCCTCTAAATTTGAAGACAATTTCCATAAATTGAAGAAAAGCTGAAGAAAATTAAGGGAATTTTCAGTATATTGAAGAACGGGGCTTTCTGATCAGCAGCTTTTGATGGAAAGAATGGTGTATCCAGATAGGGGGAGGGACAGGAGGTCATGGATACCAATCCCCAATCAAAGAAAACAATTTAACACAAAAATGTCTATATATCATACACATGCATGGCCTTATTCGAACCGAAAAATATATTTTGGTTTTAAAATCTTGTAATATGGTTGGTCGCTTCATACGAACAACATATCATGTCATAGGCGGCGGAATCGGAGGGGGGGCAGGGGTTCGACCCTGAAATAGATTTTATGGGGCTGCCTTCCCCCCCCCCCCCTTCCCCCCTCTTCTTTTCCCCAACTCCCTTTCTAACAATAAGAGAAGAATTATTTTTTTGCGGCTACATTAGCTCAGGGGGTAAAAGCATACATGGTCAAAATAAGTCGCCCAAATTTTCTTTCAAATTTTCCAAATTGTACAAATTTGCCTAAATTTGGTTCAGAATTGAAAAATGTCCTAAATTGGTTAAAATTCATTCAAAGTTTGTTTATAAAAACATACACCAAATGTGGTTTAAAATCGCTCAAGCGATTAGTTTACAATTTGCAAAAATGTTGTTGAAAATTGTCAATATTTGGTTGATAATCGCCAAATTGATTAAGATAATAAGTTTAAAATTTCCTCAATTTCTTCTAAATGCCCTCAATTCGGTTAAGAATTGCCAAAATTTGCTTTAAAAAAACACCAGAAAAAATCACCAAAAGCTTGTTAAAAATTAATGCCTTAAACCTGTCAAATTTGGTTGAAAGTCTCCGAGATTTGTTTGAAATTGGCCTAAGCTGGGTTGAAAATTGCTAAAGCTTGGTTAATAATCACCCGAATTTGGTTAAAAGTCATTCAAAGTTTGTTTAAAATCTGAAAAGATGTTGAAAATCGCGCATATTTATTTAAATTGGAATAGATTTTGTTTAAAGAATTGCCGAAATTTGGTTATAAAGATTGACTAACTTTGGTAAAAAATTGCAGATATTTAGTTTAAAATGGCCCAGATTTGATAAAAAAAATATCTCTAAATTCGGGAAAATTTGCCAAAATGTGTTAGCTAATGTCACCCAAGCAGGGTTAGAAATTGTTTATTATCAAATTAGTAATGATTCACTTTTTTTTCTTTCTTTTCGTTTACCCAAAAGTCAAATTATGAAGTCATTATTGATAGGGAGAGGGGGGGGGGCGGAGGGGAGGAGTCTTTGTTATAAAAAAATTAGAATCCCCCCACCCCTATATGAAATATCTTCCGCCGCCTATGCATGTAAGTACCACATAGTCCCTCATCTGGCTACGATATGTTTCCATCAACAGTTGCTGATAATCTCCTCTAGTTTTCTTCATCACGATTCTGACGAATTTTAGTGAAGTTTTTTTTTAATTTAAAAAAAATCTTCAAATTTTGGTACATTTTAGCCACTTTTCGGTAAACTTTGGCTGTAGCCCATGTCCCCCCCCCCCCTCTCGCCTGGCGTCACCCCTGCTTTCTAGCCTCTGCTTTAGCGTCCATATCAGAGCGGTCCACAGGGCCCAGAGTCAATTTTACCACAGATAACAGTTGAAGTGCATGATATGCAGGGTGAGGAGAGTAGCAAAGACAATTTGCTAATCTTCCCACCAATCAAATGCAGTTCTTGCTGTCAAAACGCCAAAAACTACAAGAAGTGCACAGTCATTCCTTTTGAAGCTATATACATTTAATTCCCATATGATGAACCCACCTTCCCCCGTTCTAGATCCACTTTACTTGATACAGTCAGCCCCCTCAACAGATTGTTGTTGTAGAGCATCTCATCATTTCCAACCTGACCAATTAAAGGATTAGGCCCGTGGTCAAGCATGTTTATCTTATATGAAAGAGGACTTCAAAAGAAGCAAAATGGTAAAGAAAGCATAACAAAATCTTATTCCCTTAACTGGTTTAGGAGATTTTTAAGTTTAAAGTTTGGTATCATTTGTGTAGAAACGACTGAAATCAGACTACATGTGATGTCATAGCCTCAGATTCCTCAAAGTCTTTTTGTATTCTATCATATTTTGTCCTGCGATATTGTGGCTTAAAAACCATGGGATATTTCAAAAAAATTAGTAAAACTGAATCTAGGAAGGGTATTTTGATATACCACCTGAAGAAAGTTTGAGGGAAAATGATTTAAATAGTGAATTATTTATCATATCTCATGGTATATAAGCCACAAAATCGCAGAACAAAATATAATAGAATACGTAAAGACTTTGAGGAATCTGACGCTGTGACATCACAACTAGTCTGATTTCAGTCGTTTCTACAGAAATGATGCAAAACTTTAAACTTGAATATCTCCTTAACGGAATAAGATTTTGCAATGCTTTCTTCACCATTTTGTTTCTTTTGAAGTCCTCTTTCATATAAGATGGACATGCTTGACCACTAAACTAATCTTTTAACCCCTATCACCCCCAATAATTCGGTAGCTGTTCAAAAGACTGCAGTAAACCAAGCTAAGGGAATGAAAGAGGAATGAAGGGAACAGAACCAATACCCATTATCGCTTATGTTACCACGACCAAAGGAGGGCACACCAACTCTAATGCCAACTCCCTGGGCACACCATCTGATGTTTTTTGTTATCGGTCTTGTTTTAATGGATATTGACTGAATTTAAACCCTGTGACATTTTTCTTGTTTTGTACAGAAGTAAAATTATTTTGTTTGATGACACCAAAGTTGATCAGATGTTTGCCTTGGATAGTGTTCTGCTATATATGTTTCTAATTTATTATTTAAAAAAAATATATATTTCGAGGATGTCAATTCAAGGAACTTTGGAACATCCTAAAAATCTAACCTCTGGTTTTGTTTGGTATTTAAGTTATACCCAAATGTTTATCTTACTGCAAAAACCAACCAAAAGTTACGTTTGAAATTATCATAACAGCAGTTGTGAACTATCTGCTACATTGTTGTACTACACAACTTTAATGTACAAATCTATTGAGAAAACACAAAGAAATGTGGAGAAATGTAAACAAAAGTTCCACCTGCTGGAAATGTTCAACCTGTGAACATCTTTTTATTGATAACAAATTACTGTCTTATTTCTCACTTCAGAGATGACCTCATAACTGCATAAATCACCCATTCTTGGGACACGCCTTCGAAAGGGTGATTTATGAGGTCATCTCCGAAGTGAGAAATAAGACATAATTTTTTTATCAATGAAATCATGTTTACGGGTTGAACATTTCCAGCAGGTGGAACTTTTGCACCCATTCTTGGGACACGCGTTCTATCTACCCACTGTGGTGTAGCGGTTGTAATACCTTTTTACAGACCACAAGGCCCTGGGTTCAAGCCTGGGTTGGGTAGACACGCCAATGTACCACAACTGGTTATCAAAGGCCGTGGACATTGACTTGGTTGCCGAAGTTATGTCTGTCCGTACGTCGTACCTGTGTTCTCGTCCGGGTCGTATTAAGCGTTTCGTGATAGCATTGTTACTACCATAACTGATTACGCAAGGACGACCGTCATTGTAATTGTGTGTTTACTCGTCGTTGTCGTCGTCGGACCAAAGAGTGTGGAAGCTCTTTGGTCGGACACGGCTTCTCTATGAGGACAAGCTTTGACCTCAACAAAACCTTAGTAAATTTACAAAATGTCCCTCATTATTTTGTTTTCTTGTTTATTTTGGATAAAATAGATGGGTTGTAAATAACTTGAAAAGCGATGTAACTAAATCCCAAGAGTGAAAAGCAGGTTGAAATAGATTACTTATGATAGCGTGTACAGAGGTGATTCTTACCAAATTAAAGGATTTTTTTGTGTGTTGTTAGTGATCTTAGAGGAGAGTTTCACTGACCAAGAGTCCTTGTTAAATTTTGATATTCTTATATTGTATCACCTTTAATTTTGTAATGTTTGTATAGGAAATTTATCCAAAAGAAAATCTGTGAAAAAAAAAGCAAGCATCCTTTTCCCAAGAGAATGTTTGATTATTTTTGCTTGCCGATAATTCAGTAAATCTTATATTTAGTACTCGGGACGCGTAACTGAAAGGAAGGGCAAATGTAGGAAAACTGTTATTTTCCTATGTGAGATTAATTAACAAAATGTTTACTTTAATTAGTCTAATTCATGCATCAAATTGATTTCGATTCATACAGACGTATTTTTCCAAGTTTGAACCATTTTCCCTTAGTCTAGACTTAGCAGTTGATGGTCATCTAATTTGTGTATGTTGTGTATCGTGTGATAAGTGAAATTAATGTATATTCTCTCTTGCTCATGACCTTTGAGATGACGAGAAGGAGGGAGGGGGGGGGGGTGATGTACATCATAAGCAAGGCTATGAGGGACAAGAAGTTACAGAGAAATGAGCAACAAATAGGCTATGTGAGGGACAAGAGCAAATGAGGTACAAGAGGGAAGATAAGAAATGAGGGACAAGAAATTTAATTAAAATGGTTAACAGTAAGAAATATTTAAACAATACCTGTATATAAGGAATAAGTTAAGTTTTACCCTATATAAAGAGAAGGTATTTTATGCACTGGGTCAGTTCAAGCAATTCTCAGCTCAGTACTGGTCAGTTAGTCGCTTCATGTCATATGTAGCTGTCTAGCAGTACACTATCACGCCTGTACATAGTTGTGTATAGAGTAGAAATAGAGAGAAAGAAATACCTGAAGTTGACTTGTTTTTCGTTTCATTTACAAAGTTAAGTCCTAAAACGAACCCATCCGTCGCACTGTACAGTCAGTTAGTCATGTTTCGGCCACCAATGGTAACACCTTTCAGATCATCTACTTCCCAAAATACATTTTCTGTGTATATATTAAACAGCTTTGCGGACAGAATACAACCTTGGTGGACTCCTCTTTTAAAGGGAAGATCTCCAGATCACCAACTTTCACACTTGCAAGCTGATCCCAGTATAATGTTGGCATGACTCTCAGATCTTTGCCATCAATAACTTCATTAAGGTCTCCATTATGTCATGATAAAACACCGTATGTCAAAAGCCTTCTCATAGTCTATGAAACAGATGTAGACATGTTTCTCTACTTCAAGGTATTTAGCAAGAATGATACGGAGATTGAAGATTCCCTCTCTTGTTCTTATTTTTAGTGTAAACCAGGATGGTTTCACCAATTTCTCTTTCAATCTTGCCTGAGTTTTTCTGCATTATAATTCCGAATGATATCTTGACCACATGGCTCATTTAGCTGATGGAGCGATGATCTGTACATATAACTGCCTTTGACTTTCTTAAAAAAAATTATACAAATTGAGTGTCTGAAATCTTTTGGAAGCTCTCCATTTCATTACAAAGTGCGGTAATCATTTTTATTCCGATTGAGTCTAGTGCTTCAAGGAGGGGAGCACAGATCACAATAGACTAACAATATTATCAAGCAAATATGACACAAATGGGTCATGGTTGCTTATTT